>VZRV01007772.1:667170-682865 GCA_013398115.1 Falcunculus frontatus
GGGGTGCAGTCCTCCAAGGACAGGCTGCTCCAGCCTGGGAGCAAGGGCCTCTCTCTCCACTGGGTCTCCCACTGGATCACAGCCCCCTCCAGGCACCCACCTGCTCTGGCACGGGCACATCCCCCACGGGCTGCGGGTGGATCTCTGCATCCCCCGTGGATCCCCATGGGCTGCAGGGGCACAGCTGCTTCACCATGGTCTGCACCACGGCCTGCAGAGGAATCTCGGCTCCTGCACCTGGAGCACCTCCTCCCCCTCCTTCTTCACTGACCTTGGTGTCTCCATGTTGTTTTCCCTCATGTGTTCTCACCTCCTCCTCTTCTCTGACTAGAAACAAAAACCTGTGACTTTGTTTTGATTTTCTTCTTAAATATGTCATCACAGAGGCATTACCAGCCTCTCTCACTGGCCCAGTTCTGGCCAGCAGCATGTCCATCTTCAGAGCCATCAGCCATTGGCTCTGCGGTACATCGTGGGAAGCTTCCAGCAGCTCCCTCACAGGAGCCACCTTTGTGGCCCCCCTGCTACCAAAAACCAGGCCGTGCCAAACCCATACAAGTGGTCATGTTCCTTTTTGTTGGCAGATTGTTATTTAATTTCTCGGAAATTAGTTTTACTGGGCAGTTCCCAGTGCTGCTGGATGTCAGAGACTCTGTCTTAATCATTTTCTGTTGATGTTTCTTCTCTTGCACTTGAGGGTCAGAGATGGACACTTCTTCATGGCTGAAGTTTTGCCATATAGGAATATCAGTATATGAGGTGAGACTGATCCTAGGTGAGACCTTTCCCATCGTCTTTCCAAGCATGCAGTAATCCATGAGATGGGGCAAAGACAGTGGCATCAGCTTGTTCTCCTCAGACTGCAGATACAACAAATAGGTTGAATCAGAAGAAATAAATGCACCTGTTCTTCTTTCTGCATCACATTTCTGCCTAAAAGACAGAAATGTATGCTTCTCATACTCTATTTGGTGTATAGCCACCTTTCTTCTACTTGCCAAGCACTCCCATTGCACCAAAGCTTCCTGCCCTTGGCTCCCTCCCAGGCTTCAAAGACTGACAGTGAGGCTCTGAGAGCCCTTCTTTGAAAATTACCTCCAGCACTGAAGATAAAGGGTCTGGATTCCCATGTTTACCTGGAGAGTCACACACTTTGATAGTAAATACCACAGAGATAATATGCTGCTCAGTTTTACAAGCAAATTCACACAGCCTAGTTTGTGGTTTCTGGCAGATGCCCAAAGCTGGTCTCCCAGGGGGTCACAAGATGCGAAGAGAAAGGGACGAGTTAGCATCCAATTTACAAGCTTGACTGGGAGGGGAAGGATAAAATTTGCAGGTGGGACGAGGGAGGACTGCTGCACTCTATCTGTTCAGGGAGGTTGAGGAGGAAAAAGCTGGTCTGTGCTTTAGCACTCATGTATCACTAGGATCTGCAGGTACTGGAATGGTGAATCCGAGGACTCTTCTGATACAGTTACCAATCCCTGGTAACTGGCTGGATGCAGCTAGAAAGTACTGTGTGTGTTGCCTTAATGAAATCATTCTGCCTGTCTTTGCCCTGTCAGTTTTTATAATTTTACAAAGATGAACGCATTCAAGAATCCTCAAAGCTCTTTAAAGTGCAAATCACTTAAAATGGAGCAGCAGCCCAGAAGACAATACTGGCCTTTGCACATTTTCCAGTCTGCTGGTAATGACTTCAGTGCATCCCCACACAGATGTGCAGCAGGTTTCTAAAGGAGTTGTGCAAAAGGGCCAGCAGATTGGGGAGCACACAGGGATCCTTGTTTCAGCAGATGGAGAAGCAAATCTCTTGTCACTTCCTGGCCCAGAGTGTGATTTTTTGCCAGATCTGGGGCAATCTAAAGGCTGCCGAAGCAGAGTCCACAACAAATGCCACCATGTTCCTCTGTGCCTCCAGCTCCCTCTTTGAAAGTGCCAGCTGTCTATCCATGGAAGCAGCCTTGTTTCCCATGCCTGACATCCCCTCCCTTTCTTCCAGGGTTGAAATGAACCGAGATGAAGGGTAGGGGACTGGATTGGCTCCAGGGTAGAAAGGTGGGTGAAGAATAGGAGGGGGCTATGGAAGAGGCTCATAGTCTTAGTTAAACTGCTGGTTTAGGCTCTTTGAGGTAGGGATACAACAGCTCCTACAGTGCTCTTCCCATCTTTGAATGCAAACACTTTAGATTATTTTAAGCCCCTGTGAATGGAATAACAGAGCAGCATGTAAAATTTTCTCAGCTGACACTCAGGGGAGGAGAAGCTGCAAGTAAGGAAGAAAAAGCCTTTCAAAATTCCTACCTTTTCCACTTTGAGCCAGCTCCAGGGTTAAATTGCATGACCCACAGTGCTCCTTGCATAGCTGTGGAAAGACCCCTGAGGTGCTTCATGGAGACCTGCCAGAGCCAGGCATCCGTCTAGGAAGATGGTGCTCTGCACAGAAATTTCCCTGTCAGAAGGGGCAGTGACTGCTCATACCTTGCAGTTAATTTCCTTACTTGCTGCTACCGCGAATGGGCCTCAAATGGGGATGCAGATCTTCCAGTACCATTTGTACTTGATATGATACACCTGTCACAATCCTGGATCTTAGACACCTATTTTCAAGACTTCCTAGAAGTCTCAATGGGGCGATGCCACCAAACAACGTCTGTTTGTGAGTTTTACTAATTAGAATATATGAGTTTTTACACCACACTGTCCCTGCATTCAGTTGCTTAGAAAATGGAGGCATATATTTTCTTTTACTCCTTTTATATTTAGGAGATCATGGTCCATGTTTTCACATTTGTGTGACTAAGAATGGACTATATAAATTTTAAAAAACCAAAACAAACATCTAACAATAAACAAGTAGACTCTGATTCAGAAAATAGCTTAATCGCCTGTGCAATTTCATCTCAATGATTAGTCCTGTTAAAAAGTTATGTGAATGCTTAAATATGGAATTAATTCCTCAGCTGTAATATCTTCATGGCTTATTTAATAGCATTCCACTGAATTAGGGCTCAGACTAGCCCCTAACTTCTGGTTCAGCAAGTATAAGATTTCTCTGCCTTCTTAGGTCATAACCCCTTTCTAGAAGTCAATCATTTTTGTGACTCCCCATAAAAGTAAGAGTGAAAAATCTGCTGTGATGGCATGGTGAAGTCTCTCTAACGTGTTTGTGCTCAGGTTTTCTGAGATTTTGGCAGGGAGTATTTGACCTTGGAGTTGAAGGTGGTACAGGGAGGAGAATAGCAAGATTTTCTTGGCCTTGGATTGTAATAACATTTCATTGCCTTACAAACACCCCTGATTGCCTTTCTGACCCCTCACTCCCTTCTCCTCCCCTATCTCCCCTGGTTTTGCAATGCACAAGTTGAGAAACATTTGTTACAGAGGCAGTTAACCTCAGTGCAGTGGTTTCAAGGGGTCGGGAATCAACCGCTTTGTAGCTAAAAAATGCTTTACCCTCCCTGATGGAAAAACAAAACCAAACCAGGGCACTTCATCTCTAGAATCGACAAAGCAGGGAGGGAGGAAGAGAAAGGTGGTACACATCCAGGCTGTGTTTGTGACTAATAACTGAAGTAAAGAGTCTTCTGATATTGTCCCTATGCCTCATGTTCTCCCCTGCATCATATGAGATCAAACCATAATGTGGGAAAAGATACCTGCATTTCTTTCACCTTTAAGCAGGTTTTCCAGATTTCAGATAATTCCTGGAGATGTTCTTTATTAAAATATGGGTATTGGAGCTGAATGCTAGATCACAAAGTCTTCTTAAAGCAATGCATGAAACTAATTTGGGTTTCCTAATCCTAACTGGCATTTCATAGTATAGTGTTGTGCTTTATAATATGTATGATATGTGTTTATGCTGGCCAGCTACCCAGGTCACTCTGTTAGGCTCTCTATAAATGGCAATATAATTGGGAGGACATGTTTACAAACTCTCTTCACACCTCTCTTACTGGATCCAGCTCTGCCTCACTCTGAAGGTTTCCATTTTGCTGAAACAGCCTGGCAAGAACATTTGTTCACTTAAGAGCCAAGAGTTTTGACTTAGTGTTGGAAGAAATAGATTGCCTGAATGTGATGAGATTTCTCTGGTCTCGTTGCCTGATACTCAAGCCTCTCTCTAACCTCGAAAGTGATGTGTCCCAGAGGTACTAAAATCTCCATTTTTGACTGTGCCCCATGTCCGCTCAGAAGAACTTGCTCAGACTTAGGAAGTGCTTCAGCAAAACCAGACCCAAACATGGGTTCTCAAATTCCAAACTCCATCCCAAAAGCAGGGCCACCTTTTCTTTCCCATCCTTTCTTGTCAGGAGCACTATTCCCACAGTGACTCTGCATGTGGGTTATTCAGCCTCACGGCTTGCAGTGTTCTATTTCATTTCCATGCAGTGGTACTGTACAAAGACCCTTCCTCTTTTAGTGTCCAGCTCTGATTTGCAATTAGCTAAACGTATTCAGACAACATTTATGTGGCACTGGGGTTTTCCCGTGATATGGTTTCCATGTCTATGTTCTGCAGGTCACCCAAGGTTTTATGAGCTCATACCTGCAGTGCATTTCTCAGCTGTGACTCACGAGCAATCAGACAGCCTGTTCACTCCCAGAACACCATTTTACATTTGCAAACCTCCTTAGCTGTAAATACGTCTGAGGTTTACTGTGGATCTGTCAGTCACTTACCAGCGAGGACAGAGATTCATAATTATTTTTTCAGCAAATATCGTCAAAAAGCTGCAGTAAAGAATATGAATATTTTCTATGACCAGTTTATCATTTAGGGATAACAGAATCAGCAGTTAGTCTTGGAAACTGCTACTTAAAGCTTACTTAGTCATTTGAATATTCATAAAAACCTGTAGTATTTAAAGAAAATTAATTTTTGATTGTTTGTGGGCAAGCAAGGAAATGTTTGTCACTTCACTTATGCGATAGACTTATGGCCACTGTCACACCCCTGGATTTTCATTAGCATATATCAAAGAACTGTTAGAGCCTGGAAGGCATGCAATACATTTTATCAGAGCACAGCAAAAGTATTGCAAAAACCCCCAAAGAAATCTGCCCCCAGTTGAATATGAGGGGCTGATGTCACCATCCTGTGAATCTTAAAGCTGAAAACAACTAATATATCCCCTCTTTTCATGCATAAATACCTTCCTAATAGAATAAAGTTTCACCAGAATATGTAGAGTTTGAAATTTCAGGAGGGTATTAAGTTAGTTCCTTGGTACCCTGAATAATGGTGGAAAGAATATCATAGACACTTTTTAAAAATACCCTCCTCTGTTTTGCTTGAAATTCAAGATATTATTTAGTGTATTATTATTGATATTATTTATTGCTATTTGCTTTATCTCACAGGTTATATTGAGAATCAATTTCTTTTCAAGATCCGATCACACACTGAGTGTCTTAAAACATGAATGCGTGATTCATAAATTAAGTTCATACTCTGTTTAACTGTTTTACTTCTGTTTGGGGCACAGCCTGGTTGGTTTATTTTGGATGTTCTTCATTACTGTCAGTGATGAGGGCACATATGCAATGAACTGTGTGCAAATGTGGTGCAATGAACTGTGTGCAAATGTGGTTCTGAGTTTTATTTCTGAGGCTGTTTGAAAGATGGAGAGATGGAGGCAGAGAGCAATTCAATTGTCCACCATCATATGCATAATTATTGCTGAGAGTGGGAAATAGAACCAGAGATCCTGAAAGGAAAATATGTTACTTACTTATGGAAGAGGGTCATGTCAAACCTAGTTCTTATAATTCCCTGCTTGGGAAACAGTGAGATAAAACACTGAAGTTTACTTTATTTTTGGCATTCTTGGTAGTTGTGGAGCTACTGCTAAAGGCTGAAACTCTTTGGTGCTTTCCTGTTTATTTGCCTCTGTTGCTCTTTATCCTGGACTCTTTTTACATAAACTCTCTCATCTTTGTTTGATCCAAGATTAAGGCATGCCAGGAGCTACAGTAGTGTGAACAGTTTTCAAGAGGTCACTGTAGGTTCTTTTGCAGCTACACTGTACCTTTCTGATAAGTTGTCCTCTAAACCACTGTTCTGAGCTCTTGAATGTTTTCCAGCCAGTTTCTTATGGTGTGAAACCTGATCAGTGTTGGTGTCTCTGTACAAAGAAATGTAGAGTACTGGTGAAAAGCCCGTAAGATTCTGATATGCTTTTTCTCAGCTGGGCTCTTTGACAGCAGGAGGGTCAGAAGTGTAATTTTGAATTGGCTTCACAAAAACCAAAGAGGGACTTTAGCATCAGTTGATTTTCGGATTGAACAGTGCCCCTTGAATACCACATATTGTATCCTTGGGGAGACTCAAATAATCTTAGTGTGCATTTCAGCAAGCGGTTCTGTCTACTCTTCAAGATCTTCTCCTCTAGACTTGACTCTTCTCAAACTTGTCTTCCTTTGGAATTGAAGATGTCAACCACCTAACTGTTGATCAGTGTCAAACCATATCATTTTTTACATGGAGGAGGCTATTTCAATGAAAAAGGATGATATTTTTCCCTAATGAATTGCAGTACAGCAATGGGAATCATGTCTGGTGTACTGCAATGGTTAAGCTCTTCCAGAGCCCAGATCCAGGTCATCATTTACAATCTAGAGTACCTCAGTGTCGTGGTAGCCATAGGAGCATGCAGGCTCTTGTGGGATGGCTGTGTAACGCAGGGGTCATGGCCCCATGTGAAGTCACAGAATCACAGGGGTTTAGGGTTCTTCTGTTTCAAACAAGAGAGAGTCACAAGGCCTTAGGACTAGCCAAAGAGTAATCAGTGCTCTGATTACAGAGGGTAGGTTCACCAGTCTGTTCAGTTTAAAGGGCTTCTGGGGGTCAGTCAAAGTTCAGTTAGAGCAAACCCAACCGTGTGTGATTTTTATGCATGTCCCTAATGTGCTCTGAAGGAAAGCAAATATCGCAGCCATTTTCCACCTCAGACTTCTTCTCTTAATTATTTATCCCTCTCTGGAGTTGTTGCTGGTGCAGAAACTGGAAATCTTGTGCAGGTGGAGACTTACCTATTAAAATGCAGAGTTCATTACTCCTGTATCCCACATGTTTGGCTAGCCAGATGTTTCTCCATCTCTCTATTACCCCGCACTGTTCCCTCATGGTTTTGTGAAGGTAAATGAACTCAAGACAGAACATAGCTGTGCTCCAGAGATTATTCTGGATGAAGGCATATTTAATGTAGCACACTGCAGAAAGCTGAATAGTCACAGAAAAAGAGTAAAAATGCTACTTACTTCTAGAGGCCCAATTTAGACTGCAATAAATGGGAATGGAGGCTGGGATGTTTTTCTGGAAAGTCAGCTGTAAGGTAGCTGTTTAGGCTCCCTGCACATCAGTGGGGAGAAAGACCGATTCACGTCTTACCCCTGTTTTAGGTGTTTAGTGGGTAGAGATGAACACTGTCCTTCAGTGTTAGGAAAAGAAACTGTCACTCCCTTGTCACAGGGACAATTTGCATTGCTCTAGAGTTCAAGTCACAGTTAAGGGCATGGTTGAAATGTAAATGAGAACAATAGCTGGTTACAATTTGCAATCTCAGCAAGGAATCTGAAGACTGTCCAAGTGAGGAGACTGAATGGGGAATCTGGAGATTGTCCAAGCAAGAAGGCTGAATGATAAGCTCTGTCTAAAGCAGATAGAGCCAGACAGGCTGGGGGTGCAGTGACCATGGGTAATGCCATGAGAGCTTTGTTCTGAGGAAGAAATGGCTTTCTCAGGTATTCAGCCCAGCTCTAAATCCCTTTTAAAAAAAATCCAACCTGGATCTGGGAGAGGGAGAAAGAAAGAAAGGCTTAATTCTTAAAGATCCCATGCAAACAATAAACAGAGTTTAACAGTCAATAGGCAGATTAAACTGGCTGTGGATCAAAACACATCAGGAGTAAAGATTTATTGCGGAAAACTAGACATGGAATAAGCCCTGCTCTGTTGCTGGAGTTCTGACTAACTGGTTCTAGTGAGGAAAGGGAGGGGGAAAGAAAATTACACTGTCTTTATAAATAGGCACCGGCAAAGCTGTTTCTGGCATGCTTTCCTGCCCCAGTCCATACCACCCAGTGGGGTAAATATTCTCATTCCAATAATACCACTGATTAAATGGCTGTGGGATAAGGAATTTAATAAATTCCACACAGCATGTGAATGGCAATCAGGCCAGGGGCTTTATGCACTTTGGCTTGTGACATATACCACTGGGATATAGGATAATTAAGGGAATATTCCCTCCTGTCTCCAGATCTCTAGTGACTGTAGGGCATGCTGAGCCTTCTGTTTCAAGGGGTATAAATAGAGCAAATGGGATGAAATGAGGTGGGATACATAGTTCGAATACCAGTCAAATCTACAAGGCAGGGGCACGGTCCTCTATAGTCTATCACTCAAGGAACTCAAGATGTCGTGGTAAATACCTATTTGACTTGCATCCAAGATGTGTAATATGCCTATATACTTTTTTGATTGGTTCATTTTGACTCCTCATTACAAGGGTAAAATTTGAGATCATATATGCTCTGTGTGCCCGGGGATGAGAGTGAGATGATTTTTTTACTCCCCTGCATTGCTGTTAGTATGTTATAAGGTTTTTTTCATCTGAGACATTCAATTCTGGGCTGGACTCTGTCTATTAAGAAGGTACTTCTTCACACATGAAATTCATTGAATGTGTCAGATGTTGTGAAGCCCAGACTTGCACATCCAATATTTCTGATCAGAATTCCCAGGCAGAAACATGACTCATCGTGCAGCCAGTGTCTATGGAATGTGCCTATGTGAATGCAGGGAGGTCCTTGCAGTGTTCAGTTCTGATGGAAGAAGCCTGTCCAGGCTGCCAGTGCCCAGTCTCCTGTGCACACTGACTGACCTTTGTTGAGGAGTTTGGAAAATATAAAAGAGTTGGTAACATCCCTTTTATGTGAGCACATGCCAGGTAATGCAGGTCAAATGGAGGGGTTGCATCTTCTCCCCAGAGAAATTGCCTTCTGAGGCTGCTGTGGAGAAGCTGGGGCATGCTAAACTTTTTGCTGTCTCCTTCTGGTGGATACTAAATTCTGAAACAGTGTCATGATGAAGATAATGCCCTGAAAGGCAAAGATGTAGAAGAATTCAAGTTGTTTTTTTTCTTTTAAGCTGTGTTCTTTCTCTATTTTGGCAACAACTCTTTAAAAGTTCTGAGTTGTTAGGTGTGTCTCAAGGCAGTTTTATCTATCATTAACCAGAACCCTGATGTTTTTACATCAACAAGCTTGCAATACAGACTTGATGCATTTAAATGGATATATCTGTATTTTGCATAAAATTAGGGGATTGTTTAAATTTTAAATAATAATAATAATAATTTTAAAAACCCTGTAGTTTTTTGTGCAGGGCAACTGCTGGGCTGACTCATATATTCAGAGGGTTCTCTCTTCCCCTACCACATCTTTCCTTTCAGCTGCATGAGTGGTAGGAAGGGCTGCCACTTCATTTAGCCTCTGGAGAAGGGGCTGACACATACTTTGCCTGTGCATTTCACAAGTCACAAGACAGGAGATCATGTATCTTGGTTCTGTCCCTGGCTGTGAGAGAAGAATGTGGCTTATGGGTGTGATAGGGGGTAATCAAAGCTCAATCAGCCTCAAAGACGTTGCGGCTGACTAGTGAAGATATAGACTTACTATACTATAGTCCTGCTTTCTGGCCAAGGTGACCTTTGGTAACCCCAGCGTTAGTGTTGCTCTGAAATATGGCAGCAGCCTGAACTCAACTGTCTTCCATAATTGGGATTTATGGCCTTGGTCAGTAATAGGGACAAGGAAATGTGCAATATCAATCACAGCAAGTTATGAGTACGTGAACTAGAGTTAGCTCAGGGAACTGGCTCAGAGGTTACAGGAGTACTGGTGTGGGAGTATCTCTTCTTCACACCTGTTCCTGAAACAATCTTAGTCGTTACTGTCATTGCTTCTTTATGGTGTGTGTCTTTTCACCCAGGCTAGAAAAGGGGTAAGATGAAAACATGCTGAATGTTTTTCATTTGTAATGTTCTTGCTTTCATCAATATTTGGGGATCATCTTGCAAAGTATGGTGGTTTTGAATAGATCTTTAAAAAAATCAATGCAATATGATTAAAAACTTGGGAAAAAACCTCAGAATTTGTATTTTTTTACTTTCTTTTACTTTCTTTTACTTTCTATAATTTGTTTTTTCCTCAGAAGTGTTCTGCTCAGTGCTTCCTCTGGGGATGGTATTTGCCATTTTATGGAAATCTTTGTATGGCAGAAGTTTCTGTAAAAGTGAGAATTTCTGAATCAGCCTTTACTCTTGAATGGAACTCATTATCTCCGTTACCACTGCTTCCCAGTTATTTTCAATAGTTGATAAAAGTCAGTTCTGTTTTCTGATGATAAACTATGTTCAACCTCAGGAAACTGGTGCACAGCTTCTCAAAACCACTGGTATGCTTCTCAAAACCTTTGGCTGTTTTACATTCACTCTATTTTTTTTTGAGATGTCTCTAGGTGTATAGAATGATAAACATAGGGTCACTCTGTAGATGTGGACATTGGTAAGATGTAGCCTCCAAAGCAACTACTGGATTTTTCTAAAATTATGTTAGATTCCTTCTAAAACACTAATCTGATACGCCTTTTCCAAATAAACCTAATCTTAACTTTTTCTGTTTCAAAATTACATATTTGCAGTGCTGTTGAGAAGCACCAGTTCTGCTTTGAAACTATCCAGTCTGTCACAGTTGTTATGGAAAGTTCTTCAGTTTCTAATTTTTTTTTTTTTTTTTGCTATTTACATTCTTTCCCCTTACTTTTGAGTTGTTTTACATGTAGGTGCCTTCACTGTCACAATGGCTTTCATGAGACCGAAGGGAAAAGCAAGCACCTTTCTGTCAGGTGTTTTGAATCTACTTCTTCTCTCTTAATAAAAAGCAGTGTTCCATCTGCTCTTGAATGTGCACATCTCCACTGCCAGTCCTATCCCAACCTCACACCCCTCCAGCTGTACACATGTTTCTTATTATGAGACAAGTCTGTGGAGGAGGACGGCGATTATTGCTTGGTCCCCATCTGAAATAAATTCCCAAGATGAAGGATGGCTTCTCAGATTGAAAGTTCTTGTAAGAATAATAATGCCTTTCAGGTCCTTAGCAGTTTAGGTTTCCTTCAAGAAGGAATATCTATCAGTAAAAGATGCCATAGAAAACCTATATGTTGTGTTTAATTTTATACTTAGCAAATCTTGTTATAGACAGACATGATCTGAGTGATATTTCTTATGACTTTGGTGTGGATGAAGAATGGACCATTTAAGAAAAACCAGCTGGTGGTAGACAGACCCATCTACTATTTGCCCCCCAAGTCACCATGTTTTTGCAGTCAAACCTGTTTACATATCTACTATGTTTACTTTTTTTTCCCCTGGTCATACAGGAGAGGTAGTGGAAGCATTATTAAAGCGCTAACTTTCTTACATTATCTTTTAATGTGAAAGAGAGAATTCTGGAAAAGGAAGCGCATAATGTATGTGTTCAGATTTGCATACATATGTTTGTCACTCCTGTCAGGGACACTCTGAAGGGGACATGTCCTGCAGAGGACCCAGTAGACCCACTCATGTAAACATGAAGGCAGTACAGCAGCTAGATGCCATCAGGCATCTTGTTGAATCAAACTTCTTGAAACTGACTGGTCAAGTGTATATCCAGAAAGTTTCTAATGGATTGGTATGGAAGTAATAAACTTGTATGATTGCACTTAAGAAAACTAATTCAGTTGAAACTTTACATATTTGTGCCATTGCACAACATACTTTCTCCTGTCTGTGTTGTGAAGTTAGATAGGTTTCCTTATGATTCTGTAATACTTAATGCTTGTCAATAAAGAAATGCTTTCCTGTATCAGGGGATATTGAACCAGAGAATAAAGGTGGTTTCTCTCTGGGTATCATGGGGAGAATGAAATAGTCATGTTTAAGCGTACTCAAAACTGTTATGAGAGTGTTAGTGGGAATGGAATTATCATAGTGGAAAGAAGTGGTACGGTGAAGAGCTTGTGTCCTGCAGAGATGGAAAGGGTGTGTTATCAGCTCTGTAGAACACTGGAGAGACAGATCTGGACACCCCTGCCAGTCACAGATCAAATGAGAAGACCAGAAGAAAGAGCTGGAAGAGATGTCAAGTAGTGTCTTGAGTTTAAGTTAGATACTTACAGCCGTCTTTGGTGGTCCTGGGAGCCTGGAGTCCTTGAGAGCTCATAGTTATGTGCTTTTGGAAGCCTCCATCTACTATTCAGATGGGTTTTGCAGCAGTACCTTGCTGCTTGACCTGTGATTCCTGTTATTTATGACCCCCATTCCACTTCTCTTGGCTGGATTCATTCCACTGTGGTCATTCTAATGGGATTCAAATTTCCTTTCTAAAATAAATGCCTGTCCTCCCTCAACCTTCTTCCTTGTGTCCACCTCAGTTTAGCAAATTACATAGCCACAAAGTATTCCCCTGGTTGCTGCCTTCTGCCGTCCACCACCTGCTCATGTGACAATTTTCGGTTGAAAACATTGCTTCTGTGTCCCCGACTTCTTCCTTCAGTACAAGGTTTTCTCTTTAATTTTATTTCTTTTATGGAAATGGCCCTTCTGGAGGAAGGTCGTGTTGTTTCTACTGTTTTAGGAAGGCAGGGAGGGTGTTTGGTTTTACCCACAGCAGCCAGAGTGCAGAATGCTGTTTCTATAAATGGACTGCTACAGTGTTTTGTTATGAAACAGCCTTTGATATAGGATGGCCACAGTCTTAGAGCTTCCAAATATATTTCAACCATCTATAAAAATGACAAATATTTCTGTGCCCACAGGATAGGAACATATATGTTTCCAAGAGCTCAGTTGTGCTATCCTGAAGTTAAACTGAGAACTGCTCTTAATGTTGAGAGACAAGTGTTGACTGCATCTCTTTTTCATCCCCTCTGCCTTTGAGCTTTGGAGCTGGATGCTCTGGTTTCAGTTGGGATGGAGTTAATTTTCTTCCTAGTAGCTGGTGCAGTGCTGTCTTTTTGGATTCAATATGAGAATAATGTTGATAACACACTGATGTTTTAGTGGTTGCTAAGCAGTGCTTGCTCTAAGTGAAGGACTTTTCAGTTTCCCAGGCTCTGCCAGCGAGCAGGTGCACAATGAGCTGGGAGGAAGTGTGGCCAGGACAGCTGACCTGAGCTGACCTAAGGGATATTCCATACCACAGAATGCCATGCTCAGTATATAAACTGGGGAAAATTGGTCAGGAGGCGCTGGTCACTGCTCGGGGCCTGGCTGGGCTTTGGTCAGCGGGTGGTGAGCACTTGTACTGTGTATCACTTGCATTTCTTCAGTTTTATTTCTCTCTCATTTTGGTGCTTCCCTTTTCATTACAATTATTATTATATTTTAAATTTATCTGAATTATTAAAACTCTTCTTATCTCTACCCAAGGATTTTACCTTCTCTCTTTTTCGGTTTTCCTCCCCATCCCACTGGGTGATGGGGCGAGGTGCACATGATATTTAGTTGCCGGCTGCTGTTAAACCACTCCACTGAACTGGCCAGTTCTGAGAAAAAGGACAAGATATAGGCTCAAAGTTGTCCTGTTTTGTCACAGATCGTTCAGCAGTCTGACACTAAAGAAAGGAAGCTATGCAGAAAAAGGACTCTGGTCCTTCCAATTTGTGATGTGCAGTATTGTGTCAGGTCAAGGTGTAGAAAAACTCTGCCCAATCTTAATCCAAATGGACCCGAAGTTAACAGATTTTTCAAGGAGTGCTTCTCAAGCGACGTGCAAGAATGCACCAGTTCAAAAAATGTGACAGGGATTTATAACAGTTGCAGTTTGTGGCCCTTTAATAGACAGTGTTGTTTTTTTGTTTCATTGCTTCTTGTGACCGGCAAGATTAGGCAGGGATGGGGAAAAAAAGAAGACATCAAAGCAATAGGCAGAACACTGAAAATTTGTGAAACAGTTTTGCTGGCAGAAGCACTAAAAAATTCCCAAGACTATACTCACAGAAATGTCCAAGCCTTTAAGGGTTTGCTTTTCAAATTCATTTTTTAGTTTTATGTGGTTTGCTCATCAGTGCCACAGCAACAGGACATGGCATTTCCCAAGGATAATTGAATATTCCCATAATGTTGCCAGGTGACCTGTAGGTCCCACAGTAACATTACTCAGAGAGACAGAAATGGGACCTCAAGACAAAGGCCTTCCTTCAGCTGTCTTTTTTCCTGTTTTCAGGAAAGCAACAGGTCATGCAAAACAAGAGACTCATGAGCCAATGAGGAATTTTGACATGAAATGATGGATTCTGGAGAAATGATTCAACCAGTCAGGATTACAGACATTTATTCTGCATGATGGATGTGGTAATTGTGATCCAGAAACAAAGCCATATGCCACAGGGCTCTAAATGTATACCTAATTTTCTGTTTTCATGATATAAAAATAGCAACAATAATCTATTTATAGACAATGGCAAGACATTTATTAACTGACCAAAATCATTTCAGAGCATCAGCTCCTCCTGGCTAGGCATTAAACTTCCAGAAAATATCTCCACTTCACTGTTATTGCTTCATTATTTACACTAAGTATCACAACCAGTTGTCTAAATATTTGCTTTTCTGATACTGACACCCTGAAGGAGTTCAGGTCAGGACATTGTTTGCCTATTGTGTAGCATTGCAATATACAAAGATTTAAGTAACTGTGGAAAAGAATAGGAAGCTTAGAAAAGGAATGAGAAGTGAAGGGCTTGGAGCACCTGCTCAGTACAGTTGTTTTTTATTAAATAATACAACGTGCAGCTCTGCAGGAGGTCAGAGCAGATGATCTAATGGGTCTTCCTGCCCTTGAAATACACGGACTGTGTTGCTGGGCAATTAATGTCAGTGGAGCCAATGAAGTGAACTTAGGCTTGTCCATTTAGATTATCACAAAACCGATATTTGGTGAAATAGTTTCCTTGACCTCTCTTTTATTTCCAATAAAGGCAATGTTGTTATGGGAGGGGAAGGGAGGTATTTGGAGTCACCCAACTGGTCCACATTCCCAAATACAGTGTCAGCGACCAGACACTGAGATAGGCATCGAGTGCCCTTTGCTCTTACTCAGTTTCATTTCCTGGGTGTTTTCCTTATTAGGCTGAATGATGAGCCAATTGTACAATAAAATGTGTCCTAAGCATATCAGCACGTTGGAATTTAAGAACTCTTCCACATGTAATGAGCTGAGGAGTTACAACACAAAGCACACCTTTCTCTCAAATTGACTGATTAGCATAAAAAAGTTAAACTCAAAGCAGCTTGTTCTCAACCTGTATTTGGCCTGAAGTGTTTTTCTTGTATTTCAGACCTGACAAAGAGCTCATGTGCCTGGAAGCACGTGCCTGCTATTTTCCAGTTATATCAGTTGGTCTAATTAAAAACCTTACCTCTTCCTACAAACTTTGCCACAGGAATGAATCTACATGGCTAAGCAGGTTTCTTTCTTCCCTTTTTCTTTCTTTCTTTCTTTCTTTCTTTCTTTCTTTCTTTCTTTCTTTCTTTCTTTCTTTCTTTCTTTCTTTCTTTCTTTCTTTCTTTCTCTCTTTCTCTCTTTCTCTCTTTCTCTCTTTCTCTCTTTCTCTCTTTCTCTCTTTCTCTCTTTCT
>VZRV01007772.1:683477-829535 GCA_013398115.1 Falcunculus frontatus
TTTCTTTCTTTTCTTTCTTTTCTTTCTTTTCTTTCTTTCTTTTCAATCTGGCACAATTTTAAACCGTTAGAAGCATCTTACATATGAATGGCCTAGTTTCTGATGACACTGACCATTATACCTATAGTTTAAAGCTGGTTTCAGTTTCTCGTATGGTAAATATGCCTTGCAGGCAGGTAATACAGGAGCTAGGTAAACTTACTTTCTGACAAAAAGGATTAAGGGGTGACTTAAGCACTGCCAATAAACAGATGTGCAGGCACAAAAATTGGATGTGTAGCTGAGTAGTTGAAGAAATTGCAGGATCCAGTCCCAGACACAGAAGCCAGAAGTCTGTGAATATTAAATTGCAGAGGGTTTTTTGGTTGTTGTTGGGGTTTTTTTCTTGTTGTAGGTTTGGTTTTGGGTTTTTGTTGTTTTGTTGGGTTTTTTTTTTCAATTTTTTCTTTCCTTAGAAAGTTTAATAAAGTAATTAGTTTTATGCCAGAGATATAGTAAATCCCCATCACTTGTCATCTGCACAGCAAGTTTAGTAACTACCAACCCAGTTTTGAAATTAGTGGGTTTAACAGAAGCAGCAGTGCAGAAGCTGGACAGCCCATGTTCTGCTCTAAGATAGAGTAATTGATCAGAGAGGACCTTTAACTTCTATTTAAATAGGTTGGGACAGAGAAACTCTGAAAGGCAGTGAAAGGCTATTTACACATCAAGGTGACCTCTGCTCCAATAGATGGGTTCAAATACGCTGCATGGTCTCCCAAGAAGAGCATCCAGCTGATTGCCTTAAGTCTTTGGAAAGCAGCGAGGTGCCAAGTTTACCTACTCATTGTGTGAGTCCAACATCAATCCTGAATTCAGACAAGTTTGGATTGGCCTCGTTGTGGGTGGGCAGATGGAAACCTTTGAGTTTCACTAAACAGTGGAGTGTTTGATTTTGTTTTCTTTTCCACCAGGCTGCCGTCCTTACCAGGACTGTGTGATGTGAAGAATGGGTGTTCCCAAGAGCCTGCATAATACCCTGGTAATTTTTGCAGAAGCATGGGCTGGTGTGTTCATTTCAGTGAGGCAAGGGTAGAGCAAAGGCTTGACATGGGATTCCTGGTCAGATGAACGAGGTTGTCAGAGCTGCTTTGCCAGCCCCAGTTTGAAAAGGTTGCTGAGCAGATCTCTGCCGTGGTAGAAAGAAAGTATTACATGGCAAGACCTCTGACTGTCTGACAGTAGTCCAGAGAAGTCTGTGCTCTGGGAATACGGAAGAGGAGGGAGGATAAGGCTTTGGTTTTGCGAGGCTGTGATTGATGTAGCTTCGGATGGTTGCACTCCTTCTACTCTGACACAAGAGCCTGTTGCTCAGATCCTCAGCCTGATGAGTTTGTGGACCCATGCATACTTTCCCTTGCTAGTACAGCACAGCTACTTAAATCTAATGATAATGGGTGGTTTTTCTTAGTTTTGTTATGTTAATTTCTTAAAATTTGTCCATTGAACCTACTAGTTGGTTGAAAACTGCTAGAGCCCTGCAAAACTCAATTTCATTAAATTCTGGTTCTAAGTGCTATGAAAGTAACATAAAAACCTCTCCTCCCGTGGAGTTCCGTGCTGTAACTCATCTGCTATGTGCTTGCTAGCTGACAACTCTTGCCAGCTTTCACTCTTATGCAATATAGCAGGAGAGAGTTTCTCTAAGCTGGCACCTTCTCTAAATGCCAACAGTCACATCCTATTATCTTAAAGCCTGATCAGGGACAAAGCTGAATATAAGTTACAAACCAGAAGCCTGAAGATTAGCCATAAAGGTTTCTCTGGTGCGCTGAAGATCCATGGCTCAAGATACTTATTAGGCAGAATCAAAAATTATAAATTAGTTACTGCCAAAAACTTGACAATCACAAAGCTAATTTCTGGTTGAAACATTTGGTTATTCTCTAAAAAATAAAAATAGAAGGAGAGTAAAAGAATAATATGAGATTTTAAATTTTTTTTTAAGGCTGAAGCAAAATGTTAAAAGAAAAGATAACACAAGCAGTTCTGACAGGGTGTTTCTCTTAGGAAATGTAACTTATTGATGTCTAAACTTAAATGCACAAACCAGTGTTTCTAATAGACCATTTCTGTGGATCATCTTGAGGTTTATCCCTTAACAAGAGCAAACCATATAATTATTATTTACATAGATGACTCTAATTGAGAACAGCACCTTGCATTCAATTGTTTGTTTTTCCTCTTCCAGATGTGAGATGAAGACCTGTTCTGACTGACAGATTAAATGACTTTGATCCTTATAATATTCAGATAAAACAATCATACATAATTGGAAATATCTGTTCTAATCAAGAGTCTTTGAGAGCAAATTAGTCTCCCCTTCTTCCTGCTTCTTGCTTGGTGAGTTCACTTTCAAGGTATGATAATAAATGTGTCCAAACTCAATCTTTCCTTTTAACCCTTTCCCAGAAAGGAGTCAAGAGAGAGTTGTTCAAGCCAGGCAGAATTCCAGGACATGAAGCATAGTCTAGTCTCTTAGGATGCTTTTTGACTTCATCCCTGGGCAGGTTTCATTGAGGCCTCTCTGACATCTCCTAGATGGGAAATGAACCCCTAGAAAGACTTATCAAGCTTAACTGGAGCTAATTTACCCTGGAACACACTGATGCATAGAGGTATTATCCTCTGACTATCTGTTTGTCCTTTTCCCTCCACTCCCCTATTAATTAGTACGTTTTCACACTTCGTTTGGGAAGTTTGGCTGCATATGGTATAATTAAATATCACAAATCTTGGGTGCCGAAGACGTACTAAGACACATTAGCGTTCAAAGAATCTTGCTTAATTTCATTGAAATGCTATGTCAAAATTTGACAAGTTAAAATTACTTCAGCACTGCCTTAGTAGAACACAACAATCAAGTAATTTACACAGAAATAGGATCGAAGAGCTAATCTTCACTGGGATCTTGATAAGTAACTACATTTACAATATATATGCAGAATAATGCAATAAATTTCTTATTGAGAACATTAAGGCTGGTTCAGCTGGTTCTTGATTACCTTTTTTTGTTTGTTTGTTTTCCTACAAATGGCAAGCACTGACTTAACAACCTGCCTCCAGATATCAGGTTTCATTAAAGTGTTTCTTCTTAAAACTGTTCTGCCTAACATTAGGTATTTAATGCTAGTTAACATGAGCATCTAAAAAAGGGTACTCATGTGTCTGTGTGAGCCTGGATCTTAGTAGCTTGTTTTTATTGCCTATTACTGTGCTTCTTGCTGTCAGTGGCCGATAACACACTGCAGTCTCTGAGAGCTACGTAGAGCCTTGGGTTTTTTTTTTCCAGGGAAGCAGAACAAATCAACCCATATGCTCCCAACCTTATAAATTTCTACAAGAGACAACTGGACCTTCCAAAAAGAGAAAGGATAAAAAGATGATATTGGTCCTTTAATATGGATAATAATCCCTTGTGCATCAGCTGGCTATTCACATTTGTGTAAGCATTATGAAAAGGGAGACTTATCATAATGAATCTGAAGGGAGCTAAGAGATGATCTTGTGGAGTCATATATGGAGTGCTCACTTTATCCCTGGCATGATGACTATCGATATTGTCACCTACATGATATCCAAAAGGATGGAAGTGCAGACAGCCTGTCTCAAAGAGAGGTTCCTTCTCCAAAGACAGCCTAGAGAGAAAGCAGAATCTGAGATATGCACGTGAAAGCCAATTGTTTGGGGATCACACAAACTATTTGCTTCTCTGGGAACATTTGGCCACAATGGAGGGATGGGTGGGAACACTTTGGTTCTTGAGCTCAGGCCAGAGTGGCAAATTGTCTCTAAGAAATTGAACCCAAACTTGTTAACAAATACATCTGCTCTAATCTTCCACATACCTCAGCCCTCAAAACATCCATTGAGACTAAAAATTCCTGTTATGACAACATTCAGTTTGCCTCTGTTTTAGATAGTTTTTGCATGAAGCTCAGAAGGACTGATTGGAAATTTCTCCTGGTGAATAAGCTGACCAGAGTACTGGAAGATACATTTATTAATGTGTAAAACCAAACACAATTAGAAATGTTGCCAGATCGATATGCATAATCTGCAGTGCCCTGTGAAGTTGCTTATATAGATAGCTCAAGAGCTGATTGCACTGAATATAATTCCATTTTTTGCAAATTAGGTCAGATGAGAAAACGGTGAGAAAAAAAGTATGTGAGCGGGGAGTAGACTTGTAGGAAAGAAATAAACACCAGCCCACGGAAAGGGGAGGGGGATCTCCTGCTGGCCACAAGCCCTGCATTTCTATAGGAATCTTCCAGGCCCAAGGACAAGAAAGAGTCAGCCGAACTTGACAAACTGGGTGTTAGTGGATAGTAGTGACCTAAAGGCAAAAGGACTGTAATGCCTCTCTGGCTTGTGAGTATTCCCCACACCACAGCTCCTGCTTTTGTAATTTGCTCTTGTCAGTTTTATTTATTGCCAATTGTTCATTTGAATGCATCGGCTGCTGTCAGTGACAGGAGAGCTGTGCAGTGAGAGTGCTGGACGTGCACTGTGGAAATATGTTTTACCCATTAGTGTCAGAGCAAGACGATGAAGGAAACATTTGTACTAATTTTGAGTGGGTGTTTATGCTCTTAAAAGCTACTCTGTTAAAATGACATGAAGGGGATGCAGGCAGGCACAACCCCCAGTTCTTCTTTCTTCATGATATTAAAGGAAATTTGTTCCATTTACAAGTTAGAGTATGAGTGCTCATAGGCTTTGCAGAGAACTATGTTTTCGGAGGCACAGATTGAGCTAAGTCTGGTCTGACTCAAGTGTCATTGGCAGGGATCAGCACAGTCCAAATCTGTATTCAGATACATGCCAAATTCTGGAGCAGGATAGATCTCTTGCTGGTCTCTTATCCCACGGGACACCCAGAGAAGGTGAATTTTCCATGTGATTTGAGAGAAAAACTTATCTCTTTCCAGCACTTGTCTTTTTAAATGAAAATTTTAACATAATCTGTAGTTTTATTCGCTTGTATGTTCCTCCCTAAATACTGATTAGCCAATACCCTCCATCTTCTCTCCTAGCCCTCTTGCCTCATTCCTTATTCCTTTGCCTCCTGATGAGAGAAAGAAATGATCCATCTCAGGGAATCAGCTGATTCTTTTAGAGGATGGCTGGCTGGATATCTCTGTGCAGGGAGGCTGGGGCGAGCAGTGCCGGCGCTGTGTAGGAGCTCAGAACAGGCACACTTCTGACACAGGTGAGGACCAGACGTCCTCAGTGCTGGGAAAATGCTTTCCCAGTTCTAAAAGAAACAACTGTTGTGGTGTTAGTGATTGTTCACTACCGTTACTGGATTCTAGACCCAGCTGTCATTTCTTACCTCTCCTCCCTCAAGTGCTTGCAAGGGAGTTTTGTCTGAGAGACGGCTGCAGCAACCTTGAAAAGGGGCACCTGATAATGTTATCACTGCAGCTGAACAGTAATTTTCCCTTGGCTGGAAATAAGGGAAATAGCATTTCTAAAGCCATTAAGTACTGGGGCGGTGATTCCCTCCCGAAGGCTCCTCTGGATGTGAGGAGCTATAGACCAGCCCAGCTCAGTGCAGACCTCTGGCAGCCTGCTTGGAGCTCATCACATGCAGTGTTGTTGAAACAATTGTAATTTATAAATCATTCTGGGGCAACTCCCCCTTGGCCATAGGAGGTATTTTACCCAGCTGGTCAAGACCCCAGGGGTGGCTTGCAATCACAGACAGCACAGCAAGTGGGTGGGATAAGATGTATTATTTTTCTCTTTAGTATTACCTTTTTTCTCTTTACAGTATAGCCCCATTAAGCTGTTGAGTGCTTTCTTGACCACAGTTGACTTAGGATAATCCTGGTCTAGCAGAAAAGGCATGATGAGATTTAGCAGCTGTAAGTAAATTTGACACGAATTTAGTCTAGAAATAAATTTCAGATCACTACTTTTTTAAACAATGGAAGGTGATTAATCATTCCAACAAACTCTCTGGACTTGTGTTGGGATTTCCCAAACTTGGAATATTTTATGAATGTCTTCATAAAATCTATGCCTTAGTTTCAATAGAACTTGCTAACTGAATGCTAAAAGCTTCTTTTGAATTCTTAGGCTTTTATACACAGGAATTCAGATGAGAGTTCATAGGTGCCCTTCTGATTTTAAAATTCAAAATTATTCAGTTCATTTAAGCCCTTGTTGGCTTTAGCTTATGCCTGCTTGCTTAAGTTTTCACTCCTGGTATAAAATCTGTATCTATGCTGGGTATGAAGCCTATTGTTATTTATTTATGAACTCCCCAGGTACCTTCTAGATGAATACCTGTGGGTGAGTATAGCTCTAAACCTTTTGCCAGTGTTGTCCTTCATATATTCTTTTCAAATATCTGAACACTTTCTCACATTGAGCAAGGTAAACAGAACAAGTTGGAGCAAGTCTCCCATGTTTTATCTCTGTCTCTGGCTTTTCTAGAAGGGTGGATTGTTCTTGGAGTAAGAAAAAGCTCAGACCTGTTGCAGTCAGAAATGAAGGGTCAAAGTTTTTCCCCAAATCTATTTCAGGCAAAGGTGAGTGGTTTTGCCTCCCTACTATACAAGTTCTTTGTCAAAGTATCCTCATCAGTAATAAGCATAGCTTTAGGGTTGAGCTTTGCACAGTTTACTCAGCTGCCCCTGAGTGGGTCTACAGATGGTTTGAAGCAGAAAGGAGCTAGATACAAAAAAAAAAAAAGGCTCTGTGATGCCTTCCTGCTGTTCCATGCACAGCCAAGCAACTTCACACTCTGAGAATGAAATGGCAAACAGGGCTGACAGGGACCTAAAAAGATATACAGTGTATTTCATCGGCTCATGGCCAGATTTCCACTCCCTAACCTGCTCCTGACAGATATCACTCTAATTGTCACCTTCCCCCTCATAAACGTCTACCCAGAGCTCCTGGCAATAAGATAATATTTTTCTTAATGTCTGCTCCACCCCTGTCCTCTCCAATTCCTATTTTTCCTATTCCTATGCTTTGTTGTGTCACTGGGGCTATCTGTTACTCTGCCACCTCTCCTTCCCTGAGCATCATAACTGCTCCTTTACGGGAGCAATAACCTCCTTCCTTCTTTTGCTTTCTCCTCCTGGTAAAGTGCACACCTATGTGCTCTCATGAGGACAGTGGTACTCTTCTACACATTGCCCTGTAAAACACCTTGGTGTCTTGCAGCCATTGTGACATCTCATTAAAATAAATAAAATAATTAAAACAAACAATCCTCCCCGTATCATCTGCTGGAGATAAAAAGAGTTACAGCTGAGTATCTGTTGAGGGATTATTGAAATAAGGGAGACTGAGAATCAATTTATATACTTAAAGCCAAGACCATGCTAGTTGTTAACTCAATATGGGAGCTTAAGGCATTAAATATGTCTCTCTAAGCACTTTGCAGTTCTTAATTTCCTTACCACGGGGATTCACTTTTCAGTATCAAGTCTGAATAGCCTGTCTTGTCTAGAAAAACACTCGGGTGCATCTTTCTGATTCTAATAAAGTTTGGAAGAGAGAAAGGATGTGAGCAGATTATTGAATAATGGAAGTGAATACGAAAGTTGACACTTCAGCTGTGGGACTGACATCATGTCATAAATTCATTAACACAGCTCTGCTCGCCAATGGAAATGGGCAGGCAGGGATGTTTGAGAAGGGATTTTTTTCAGTATATTAATTATTGCTTTAGATGTAATTCCTGTTGTGGCTATCCTTTAGGATAGTGCTTTTGAATTCTCAAGAAGGAATGAGGAGAAATGGGTTGGTGATTGTGTTTGCTTAATTAAAGGTTTGAAAATTGCTTTTTTGTAATCTAGGCTCTTTTTCAAAGAACAGGCTTGTGTGTGTGTGTGTGAAATTTGTAGCGCTAAATGTTTTGCCTGCAGATGTCCCCAGCCAATATGTTTCAATTCAGCACCTGGGTTATCCAGATTGACAGATTGAATCTCAATATTGGTTCAATGAAATCATGAGTGTTTGGGATTCATAGAGATTAAAGAGCAGAGTAAAAGGGAACACTGGTTTCAGCAGGATGCGATGGGAATGGGATGTGGGGATGGATTACAGGCTGTGTAGGTCAGCGCTGCAGAGCTGCTCTCAGCTGTTGGTACCAGTGGTGAGTGAAGTATTACAGAAGTAGTGGTGGGTGCTCTGGTTATCTTTGAGGTTCTCCCACAGAGCCTTCAACTGTACAAATTATAAATACCCATAATGACTGGTCAAGTGAAAAAATAGCCAAAAAACTAGTATGAAACTAAAGGTGTAGGACTGTAAATCCTTGCATTTCATATAATTCAGCTGCTTATTTCTGAATAATCACCATGGCACAAAAATCTTAATATCATAATAGGTCCCAAACAATTCTTAAAAATGCTGATGAAAGTAATTTCACCCATAAACAGTCATAGCTTTACTAACCACAGTGGTTTGTTAGTTTTTTCCTGACTGTCCTTTTTCCAAGACTCAGTGTTTGTCTCCATAAGACATGAAGGTGTTCTTGGGAAATTGTGCTTCTATTTGCTTCGGCGTTGCTAACTCTGGCAGTGTGGTATTGGATACCTGAGAGAGACTGTGCTGCAGAAAGATAATGAGTGTTTACAATGAAAGCTACAAAATTGCCCAGTGAGATGTAATATCTCAAAACATGGAAAAATGAGATGCAGTACTGCTGTTTGCTTTCTGATATATGTTTTATGTAAGAGAACTCTTTCAAATAGCAGAAGCATTTGTGTCATGCCATAATCCATCTAGCCTAATGTATTCAAAACAATTCTTGATATTTCTTCTGGAACAAGAACCTCTTGTGAAATACATTGTTAATTTTTCTATAAAAGCAACCAAACTAAATGATTTTTCCCCTTATATTTGTTTTTATTTGCAGGATTTACAGATTAGCTGTTCCAATGATTTTTTAAAGGCTGATTGATTTTGGACAATTGCTTCCTAGGAATTTACCAGAGAATTTAATTCTTTGGAGACTGGATGGAGGGGATGAAGGGTAAATGTTGTGTTTCCTAAAAGAGCTTTTTTCCTAAAGGAGAACTGCAGCTACTTTTGCTTTAGAGCTGAGATGTATCATTTAAATGAAAAACTGACCTGCAGAAGATGTCCAGGACTTGCAGCACTGATTTTATCAAGGATGGAAAAAGCAGCCTGTGAGATTTGCAGCCTTTTCTATCACAGGGAACGGTGATAGGACACATGCACACAAAAAAACCCAAACCCAAACAAAACTAAAAACCCACCAGAATCCAAACCAAACCAGAACCACACAAATAAAAAAATAAAACCCAAAAGCCCCCTCAAACCCCAAAACCTTAATATTTTTAGGAAGCAGGACCATGTTAGGAACAGAGCATGGGATATAATATCCAAGTAGTCCTCTGTGGGAATATGCTGGGGGAAGAAGGAGCTGAAACTTAGTTCCTCCTTCTTGCATTCTGTGTTGGTACCACGAGCTGACTGCAGTCCTACGAGACCAGTGCTCCTCAGCCCTTGCTGGTCCACAGACGGCAGCTCTGAGCAAGTAACAAGCTGTAGGTCACATAAAAGGTAGCTCTCTCTGTCCGATGGGACAGCAAGGACAGTGGTGTCACATGCACCTGAGAATCCTATGAAGGCTTGGAATGAGTCAGGGACTATTTTCCACTGCTCAGATGCCCTCTCTGTGTTGCAGCAAATCAAGGATGAAGGGGGATTTTGCACGTTACCTGGCAGAGAACATGCAATGATCTGAGCAGGACTTTGGAAAACAGAGGGAAAATCAGGAGGGGAAGAAGAAATTTTTAATTATGTATAGGAATATGAGGCTTACATGGAGAAATGAGACCGGAAAGAACCAGCTTTACTGGTCCAGACGACCCTGAGACGTGTGGTGGCAGGGATTCTGTGAGCCCTCAGAGGGATTCCCTGCCTCCACCTCTGCCTTAAAAAGAAGGTAAATAGTTGGATGCAAATGTCAGGAAAGTAACATGAAATTCGGACAGTAAAAGGTTGGAGTGGCTTTGACTGATTTTGGAGGAAGAAATTGAATTGTCTCCATATGCTCGGTCAGAGAGATGAGAGTCTGTCAAGTAGTGAGAGAGAGGAATTCTGTTAGGGCTGAAGCCCTGACTGTAAACAAATAGGAATTGAGCACTACACTTAATGTAGTGGCAGACCCTCTGTGGCACAAGTACAGCATCTATTGTGCAAGGGGCTTTGAGATTATACACATGATTATACAACCGATATTAAACCTAGTAACACACATAGCCTTTGCTGTGCAAGAAGCATATCTAGTGTGTTTTTCAGTGCAGTCACTGCTGGGATTTTTTGTTCTGCAATTTTTGGGGCAGATCCTCAGCAAATGTACATTTCTGGACCCCAGTGTCAGAAAGAATGTTTTTCCACCACATAATCTCCCTGTTGTATAGTCTGCAGCAGTCAGCAGGGAAGGAAGCCCGGCATCACAGCGTGTTCTGTGCATTCTCTGGAGCTAAACAGGAAGCCATTTCAATGGGACTTACGTGGCTTTACACAACCAGTGCATCTGGGCCCTCTAATGAAACCACTGTATTAAAAACAACAACAGGCCCTAGATTTTCGCCAGCAGGGAAGAGGAATTATAGTTGAGTCAGGTGCATTCCTCCCAGCAGGCTCCTTTAGGACTTAATGGAGGATGGTGAAAAAGGGCTTGAGGGTGGAGATGCAATGTAAAGGGACATAGAAAATGTTCTCTGCTTGTGGCAATGGAAGGCTATCCCTGGCCTTGGGGCTCTCTGTTTCCTTAAACAATTGATAGGAATCACCAGTGGTTTCACTGATGGCCTTTCAGAGCTCCCAGGGGCTCTGGGGGGTGTCCAGGCACTGCACTGCCTCAGTGTAGAGGGTCAGACACAGTGTGCCAGGCATGTTCCCATCCCTGTACGGAACAGGCTGTTCCTGATACAGGCTGGGCTGGTGTGACCAGGCCATGTCCATGAGCATCGCTGGCGGGGCTGTGGGTGTGCAGCGTGTTCTGACAGATGGCGGGTGGGAATGGCTGCAAAGGGAGGGAAGCCACTAATGAGAGGAAGGACAGCAGGTGGGGAGCTGGACAACATCCTTTGCCATGGCAAGCCTGATAAGGTGGGTGTTTACTTCTGTGGGAAGGAACAGCTTTCCAAATAAAAGATTAACTGCTAAATGATCTCATGGTAACAGCCCTGAGGCATTGCTAATTTAGACACTCCGTGTAAAACCAAGCAGGGAGGTAAGAAGGGTCATATTCCAGTTCCAAACACCCCCAGCTGACATCAGTGTGTGATCCTTGCATCTCTGCAGAGCTCAGTGCACTCATCATTGGTTTTCATCTTCTAGAGACTTAGGCTGCTCTTCCTTGTTGGAGATGGACAAAGGGCTGGTCAACCTAAAAGCAGAGCAGATTTTTTTCCCAACTCTGTTGATTGGCTTCAAAAAAGACATTGCCTCTCCTTGCAAGTCTTGCTGTACTGGGTAGACACCCAGAGGAGGAAAGGCTGAAGGAGAAGAAGGATAAGTTGGTTTTTATTCCCTACTAGCTGTGCACGGGACATTCAAACATCTCCAGGGCATGAGAGTCAATCTTGTGTTGCAGATATTGACCAGCTAACTTCTCTCAAGGAACTGGGGTGTATTTTTGTACTCCCCCATGACCTGACACAAAGGGGCTGAATCCTACAGCTATTTGATTCCGTTAAATAATCACTTTTGATTGTATTAATTGTGTTAATATTCGCTTAAGCATGTGCTACATCCATCATGGCTGTCACCACCAACATCAATGAAAGGTCCGTTTGTGTTCACAATCATGAGACTCTTGTCTCCAAGGACAGTGTAAATCCTGTCTGTGAACACTGCTAGTCACCGGGTCCAAAGCATTAGGGATTTCTCCTTGGACTGTGTAGCGGCTTGGGAAACAAAAGCGGCTTCTGGACCAGCAGTTCTAAGAGACCTTTCACAGAGGACATTCCAGGAAGTCTCTTCATGGTTATTCCACCTTCCTTCTGAGGGGACATCAATATGAACTTTGGAAAAGAGGATCCCAATGATGTCAGCAGCAACAGCCCAGAGAACCCCTTTCAGCCTCATCTACTTTTACAACAGTTATTTGTAAAGGTCTTTGCAGTTGCAGGAATGGTTGGTGATCTTCACCATCGTTCTCTCTCTCTGCTGGTGCACTCTGGTTTTTGGCTTTTAATCACAGTTCTTGCAGTTTGTCAAAGCATACTTCAAAATGTCTATCCACAGAGGATAGTCCTAGAACAAAATTACTCCCTGGGTTGTCTCTGTTTGTCAAGGAACAGCTGTATGACTGAAGCAATTCTGTCTCGAGTTCCTCGGTCCTGAATTGTCAAAACCACCAGTGCCTGGGAAGCTTGGCTGGCTTTTTCCAGTAGTCCTTTCTGCTTCTTTCTTCAGGCTGTGCTGGGTTTGGAAGACGGCCTTGGAAAACAGAGGTCTTCTGGGTCAGGGAAAGGGAATGGACCCTTTCTTTCCCACTTGAAATCTGCCCATTCCCAAAATCTAATACTCCAGCCCTTCACTTGAATTTTGATGGGCAAGATCTCATGAGCTGGGGAATTCCCTGGGGATTTTTTCCCCCTAGTATGAGCAGAGACTCTGGGCTCTCAATGAGCAGTGTGGTGAGCGCTGGTTGCAAACCACAGGGGTTAAGTGACTTGTCAGATCATGGGCGCTGAGAAACTGCCACATGTGTGTGGTCTTCCTGGTTCACACTCAAGTGTTATACCAAATAAAACCCCAACAAACAACACAAAAAACCTTTTTGTAAATCTTGAATTCCAGGTAATGGCTTGACCTGCACCTCGTGTGAAATCACAGTGATGCTTGGTAGACAGTCCCTTTCACATCCCTGGGATTTTGTGCGAAATACTGTGAATGCAAAATAACCTTGGGCCACCTGTGGGTTTTCTTAAGATAAACATCCCACAAGTGTGAGCAAGTGCATTCTGACAATAGCCTGAACCAACAACACAGCTCAAGGAGGAGAGAGGGAAAGCCTCTTTGGGGAGAGTGACATCTACAGACTTCTTCATAAGATATAATCCCCTCTTACCTTAAGACTGGCCTGGGCTGAAAACCAGTCCGGGATTGGACTTTGCAGGATTTATAATGGATGTTGACATGATTTGGATCACACACTTGCTCCTGAGCTCCAACTAGTAGAACAGCGATATTTTATGCTGTGTTGTGCAAACGTATTGAAAGAGTCAGGCCCATTCCACAGGCCCTGCAGTGCGAGTATATGAACAGAAGGGAAGTTGTCTTAGGCCCAGTATTTGCAAAGGGTACTGGGAAAGGCTAAGTGACATGCCTGAGGTCATGCAGGGATTTTTTGGCACATCAGCAAGTTACACCCAGCTGTCTTTATGTCCAGTCTAACACTTTAAGCACAGAAACATAGTTTTTCCAGAAGGAACAACTGGCAGATTAAAAAGTAAGGGTTTTTGTTTTGCTTTTATTCTCTTTTTCCTTTTTTCTTCCCACATTTGATGTACAGGAAAGAACAAATTAGCTCATTTAAAACCAACTGGAATTTTCACCCCAACTTGAGCATATTTTTCCAGATTCAAAGCCATTTGTTCAATATTTTTGTTTCTTAATCTTATTTTCTATGAACATGAGACTCTCTTCCTCCCAGAACCGTGTGTGCCTACAGGGGCCAAACCACCACTTGAAAGGCTATTCCTGAAGTATCCGGGGCACGTCCAGAACTGGGGAACGCTGAAAAACTTGCAGACAACCTTGGCCTCTCACCCTTTGTTTGCATATCAAGGCAATCTGCAGAAAACATGTTTCAGAAAAAAGTTTTAGATTGCAAATGGGTGATAGAGAGACCTTTGAATAACCTCAAGACTTTGGTGGCTTCAAGAAAATGGAAGCTGATTCCAAACCAGTTTCTGGTGTGGGGTTTGGTTTGGCAAAAACAAAGTCTGACTGATGAGGTTTGGCCAAACGGAGCCTTCAGTTTTCTAGCCAATCTCTGCTTCAAGAGATCATCAGTTCTTGGGTGTGCTTCCACACATTTGAATTTCCTCACTGCTTGGAGCCTCCAGGAAAAATAGAAATAGCCAGAAGTTCCTTCTGTAAGCACATTGAGTCAAAATACAAATTCAGGAGTGGTGCAGTCTTTTCCAGATGTGTGCAGCCATGGCATCAGATCAATCAATGCTGCACCAAACAAAGCACTTGCTCTTATTCTTGGCACAGAAACAGCAGTGAAAGTCTTTATTCTTTCACTGTCCTCCATCCTGGACTTTCTAAGACACTCTTGCCTTTTGGGAGGTGTGGAAGCTTTGAGCAGGATGGTGCTGATGGGGAAAACAACAACTGTGTTGTATCTTCCTTGGAAAAGTGTGGTCTGGCCCTGTTCCCCAAGGACACACATCACATCCCAGACCCATGCAGACAGGCATCTGCAGTTTCAGTCTCTGGCCTATTCACTTTGTGCAGGGATTGGTAACGGAGGTGACAGTTGTGCTGACAAGCTCTTGTCAATGGAGAAAACACATGGCTTTTTCTGGCCCACGTGGAGGATGTGTTGGTTGTAACCCCCATGAATCATTGTGCTGGATACAATCTTCACGCCTCAGACAACTCATCCTAAAATACTGAAATAGCTCAAACTGTAAAAATGGCTCTGAAACGTTCCAGATCTGGTGTGTGGATGTTTCTTCTGGAGTCAACATTGTCAATGAGGGCTGTGAGAAGACTTTTCAGAGGTCTACATTGCAGCCAGGCAAGATAGAGTGGAAGAATCAAGGTGTTTTGCCGGAGTTTCCTTCAGGGTCCTTGCAGTCCTGCTGGTGGGGTACAGAAGTGTCTTTATACCTCTGGAGTCTGAGCAGTCTCTAGCAATTCCAGTGTTTTAGGGCCCTTAACAGGTGCTGATAATCTGCGTCTCAATTCATCCTTTTTTTCTTTTTATCTTGAGGTTCATTTGTCAGGGCTCTCTGTCCCATTAGAAGCCTTCGGTTTTCCTGTTATTGAAATGTTCATTTTTGCAGAATCCCACCTTGCTACTGGAGTTACAAGTTTGTGATTTGCCTTTCTGTTGGAGGTTGCAAAGAGCAGACTCATGGGAATCTGTTAAACATAATTTCAGAACGAGCATTGCTCTTTACTTCCAAGGACCATCAAATGTTTAACATTTCTATGAGAATGAACTTCCTGACCAGAGCCTTTCCTGGCAGTTCCTGACCCATTCAAGGTCTTCCTCTGTGTTTTTATCCGTTGTTAATCTCCTCTGGTTTCTTTTCTGGACCTGGCTTTTCTCACAGCTAGTCCAGGTTCTTCATGACAAAATAATGCTGCCTACCACTTCTTCCTTCTGACACAGCTCTCTCTGAAGTTCCTTCTTCCCTTCCTGCCATGTGCACATTGCCTATAACCTGACACCTTTCATTCTTTCCATTGCTCCAAACCTTTCTCCTTCAAGTAAGTAAAAATCAGGCTCTTCCGGTTGTAATCACCTCCTTAGCTTGTTCACTGCCATCATTAAATTTAAATGTTCCTCGTTGTTCCCAGACTGAAGGATGTTTCTTGGCCAAGGTTCATAAACACCAAAAAAGAAGCATTCACAGCACAGCAGTAACACTTTTGTAGTACCTTCACAAACACAACTGGAATCTATGAGAATGAATTGGTTTCCTGGAGGAGGAGAGGCCAGTATAAAAACTATCTCATGTTCATGGGCAGGAGGTTGTACACTGAGCCAATACATGCTCCAGCCATAGCCAGGTGCTTCAGGCACTTGAAGAATTTGATTTTGGATTCTCCCTGCCCTGGGCTGGGTAATTGGATTCCTTACTCCATTCAGTTCCCTCACAGCATGTTCACTTCAGCTCTGCCCTCTCAGATCCTGTCTTACCTCTGCAATCCTTGTTTTGTCTGTTAATTGACCACTGACCACCTCACTGCCTGCCTCTCTCTGGAGGGTCACTGTTTATTGTGAAATGGGAATCTCTTTCTCCCCCACTCATTGCTATTCTTCAGCTGCTTAGACAGTCTCTGCAAGAACCAGGCCTGTTTCCACCTTTGGTGTTGAACACTACATGAAAAAATGAGATTTGTTCTTCATTGTCTGCACATAAGCCTTATTATAAATGTGCAAGTGAGGACTGAAAATTACGGAAAAAAAGTCACATTGAAAAAGACAGGATCAGTTAATTCCCAAACTTCAACGAGATAAGCAGACATTGCTTTAAACAGAGACGATACTCTGTGTTTGTGGTTCCAGTCCTGAAAGTAGCAGCCCAGGTCCAAGCACAAACTTCACAGGTGTCTGCTTCTTTTGTCAGACTCTGTTCCTTCCCTCTGCCTAAGTTTTAAAGTTTTCAGAAAACTTTTTTTGAAGTTTTCCTTTTGCCAACCCGTCTGCAGCCAGAAAGTCAGTGGGAGACAGAGAGACCCATAAAAGGTAATAGCTAAATAAGTAACATGCAGAAATTCCTCACACTCACCTCTGTATTGGCAAGGGAAGATGCAGCTGACACAGATTAGCTGAGCATGAGTTTAAGCTAAAACCTTTGGAGATAATTAACAAAACCCCAAAACTAATTCAGTTGATCTATTCCTTTGTGTTTTCTTGACTTGCAAGTGAGGACCTGTTGCTGTTGCTTTTTTTTCTGTTCCCAGGAGAAAATTACTAAACGGTAACTAATAACACCAAAAATCTTGTTGCCTCATGGGCTTTTGTAATAGCCTTGTGGGGCTTCTCCCTGCAATATTATGTCACTTATTGCAGTGTGCAGGAAACAGAAAAAGGTTATATTTATTTCTGCATAGTCTCTGCCTCTGGGCTGGGTGAAAGTGAAGTCACACAAACCTGCAGAGAAAAAGAAAGGGACAGGATGAGAAACATTCTCCTGCTCTCTTCACTTTCCCCTTGCAGCAGTGGAAGAAAAAGTTTTGTTTCCATGTGGAAGATTTTTCAGATCTTTCTTTGTCAAGAGTGAATTTGGGGTTAGGAAAAACTTGGTTCACTTCCCCAGATCAGCTGCAATTCTCCAGTGCACTTTGTCCACATAAGCCTAGGTTAAGTCATCTCTTCTGTGTTCTATCCTCTGCATTGTTCAGGCCCTGTCCTCTCTAGGTAGAATGGAATAATTTAAGTTATTAAATTCACGCACTACAGGATCCAGCAAATTCCTCTGTCTTTTCCAATTCCTGTACATCTTCCAGAACCAAGTGCTGCTTTAACCCTTCCCATTCTTCCTAGCAGGCAGGGCTGCACCTGCCAGAAGCAGGGACCTTGAGTCCATAAAATCCCTCCTCATATGCAGACAGCTCTGCTTGAGTGGTTATCTTTATTGCAGGCGATGGATGAAGAACAGGGTTGTTCTCTCCGCTCTGCTGAGTGTAGGAGTCTTTCTGTCGTATTGCCAAGCCTGGAGGGGAAAAAAAAAAGGAAAAGCTAAGTTCTGCAACCCAAGGGGACAAATTATATTTAGCTGGAAATTTTGGGTTTTTCCTGGGGCAAATAATCTCTTCTTTCTCATTTCACCCAGCTCTAAAATAGGAATAACATACCTTAGCCATGTAGAATGGAGATGTATGATTCCACAGCAGAGAGGAGAGGTTTGTGCCTGCCAACCGTATAAATATGTAGATTCAAAACTATTTCTGGATACTCTAAGGAACCTTTTTGAGGATGTACAACAGATCATGGACTAATCAAACTAGTCAGGATTCTGTTTTTGGAAAGGGACACTCTCTCATGCAGTCACCCGTGCTGTAGGCTTATGAAGTGTCTGAAATAGCCAATGAGTCAGGTGTCCCAGTGACGGCCCTGACATTCACACGGAGAAGCTGAGCCATCTTTCACATTGAGAAACCTCCCAGGGTCCCAGCTGGTCCCCACAGAAGAAAAGCAGACAGCTTTTACAGTCTAAAACTCTAGGCTTTATCTTTTCTATGTTTTAGAAAAATTGTAAGTGAGTCACAGCCCAATGCTGCAGCATACGTAGCATGTATGAGGGTCTGGCAAAAGATTTCTTTTCTACAGTTAGTGCTGTACTGAGAGGCTTATCCTTTCTCTTGAATCACCCAGCCACTCTTAAAGCAAAGCTATCAAGAGAGAGAGTTTGTCAGAATTCCCTGGTGTAGCAATTTCTGTGTCTGTCTTGGGGTGAGGAACCTGAAGCGTCAAAGTGTCCATCTTAATAAATTCCGGGAGGGTTTAGAGCATAGGCTGAATTCTGAAAAGCAATGACATGATTAGCAAGCTCCCAAGAATTATCTCATCATAATTCCCCTACCCTCGCAGACTGCGCTCTGATTACATGACAAAATAGCATAAATCAGAGAATCTTTTCCTGTGATATCTAGTCATGTTTGGTCTTTCAGTTTATGGAGGACAATCATCCATTAGTCCAGCCAAGCTGCAGCTCACAAGAATTGCTCTCAGCCTTGTTTACTCTTTCTGTGTGTTGATAAATGGATCAATGTCACTGCGGTTAGTTATGTTCCCTTCTTTTTTCTTATTAAAACTGCTGGTAGTTTGAGGTGATGCTCACAGGGCCTGGAAACAGGTACAAAACAAAAGCTGATGTGTGTTAAGAAAGAGGTGTTTTTTCATGGTGTAGCATTGCTGAAGCTTTGGATTGACACTACACCGGTTCTTGCTTCTTCCCTCATTCCAGTCTGGACTTTGCTGTCTATGAGCAAGGATAACTTCTTGACCATTCTCATGGGCATTTTAACCCACTGGAGGTGAGGATTTCTGGGTAAAGAGGCATTCTTCCTATCAAACCCACGAAGGATACAGAGGATCAAACCAGCTGCTCTGAGAAAATATGAGCTGTTTGTGATACATATATTTTGTGGAGAAACAGACTGACTCTAGCCTATTATCTGTCTGCTTTTTGTTTGTGTAGGTAGTGGGACCGGTCCCACATCTACAATAGCATCATCGTTAATGAAGTAAGCAAGGAGAGATTTGTAGGGAGAGATGACAACCCTGGTTAGAGCAACTGATAAGAAGCAAAGACCAGGCATTTCTTGGGCCTGAAACTGAAGAAGCAACATTCCAGCTAACAAAGATGGGTGAAACTTGCTTTGCAGCTTGGGCTGAATTGTGATTATCAGTTTGATATTTGGTGAGACAAGGGTATATGGTACCTATGAAAATGAAAGAGATGTTAACAGAAGTGGCAAGTTAATAATTTCTGTGTCACAGAGACAGATGGAAATCGTGTTGGCTCTAGCATAGAAAAAATTGTGACAGAAAATCAGCATCTCCGTTGTGTTGTGATTTCAAGAATGAAGTAGAGTTAGGAATTTTACATCCAAAGCTCATCTTTTGAAGGTGTATTGTGGAATGCCTTTGAAGATCAAGACTAAGAAGTCAAACAGAGCGTGGTTGCATTGTGAGAAATGTTCTCCCACTGGCTGTTTCTGTCTTTCACAGAGTGTCTGCTTGAAAATGCTGTGGTGCAGAGTGGTTGATGGGTTTCCCCCACATACTTTCCACAAGGGCATTTGGTGCTTTGGATAGAATAGATCCTGTTCTGGAACGAGTACATGTAGGATGCAAGGCTTTGATGGTTTCTTTTGGATGGGAATGGGGCTCTTATTCTATGGGGTATGTACATGTGTCAGCAAGTTTTAAATCTATTACTTTGGCATGGCCCAGCTCTGCTTGGGATATGTTTGCCACGAGAAATTTTGCTTCTAATAAAGTATTTTGTGAGGCAAGGGCAATTTAGAAAGTTCAAAGGGAAAGTTTGAGGACAATTTCTCTCAAATGATCATCAGCTAGCAAAGGCTGTAGTTTCAGGATATTCTGGACAGACTCCAATCTTGTTTGAAACGTGATAACTAAGTGTGCTGCTAACAGGGTTTTTCTTTATTATATTGTAGTGCATTTTACATATGTTCTTCAGGAGGCTCATTTACATTTGTGATCTCTGTCTGTGGAGGAGTTACCTTGTTTGCTGAATGTTTAGAGGCTGCTACTGTGGTTATCAAGAGTATTCTCTTCACTGCCAATCTGATAGTGTCTGGAAGTTTGCCTGAATATTACACATATCAGGGAGTGTTTTGGGTGGTTGCTATGTTTCTGAAGTCAGGTGTGCTAGTCCTTGGTTTTTTTCAATCTATAAGTTTATTTTTAGGCTGCCATTTTCAAGGTGGACTTGGTGTCTGGGAATCATCCAGAGAAAATGGGATGTTTTTTGACCTGTGAATGAGTGTTGGGAATAGCAGAAATGCAGGCCAGACAGAAGGGTATTACTGAACATTTGCAAACCACCTTTCTTCTGAGAGCGCAGGTCAAGGCCCACGATACTGGCTTTGCCCCTCATGTAACAAAAAACTCTCGCCTTGGAAAGGTTTCAGTCACCACTTTCTCTGTCCACAAGGCTGCACTTGTGCAATGACATGAGAAAGAAACCTTCAAATGAATTCGTTAAAGAGCCCTGAACTCAGCAGTAAATCAGTCTTGGTGAGAAAGCCGCCTTGTGTTGAATGCACCTATCGTGGTCTACCCAGTCCTGCCCTACCCAGTTGGCCAAATAACTCCCTCTGGTAAGCTCTGGTCCCAAGGCATATCATAAATATCAGCCAGGTAAAGGCTATGTGGAAAATGCAGCTGTGGACAGCTCCAGGGAGGCTGGATCAATAGCACAGCTGGTCAAAAAAGGGTGGAGAAGGGGGAAAACCTGACAAATATCTGCCTTCACTTTAGTGTCTGTCTGAGATTGTGAATTTATGTTTGCCAAAATGGCCTGACTGCCTCTGGGCAATAGCTTCCACTGTTTCTTTTTCATGCAACATGTGGTTAGAAAGCCGTAGTCATCTCAGTACTAAATGCCCATCACTTCTCCCACTGGGAGAGAGCAAATGCATTGATGTGAGAGTGATATGGAACTGACAGACAAGGCAGAAACTGTCAACCACTGTTCTGAAACTTCTTTTCTGCTTTGTAGGCATTGAAATGATCTATTGTGCTAAATGATAGATTGGTCTTCTTTTGTGTTCTTAAAGATAACATTTAGAAGTGCAGCAGGTTCTGCCTGAATCATGAGTCTGTATCTAAATATTTCTTAAATGGACTCAAATCACTTCCAGAAGTTTACTCTCAAGAAACAACTGATGTGAATTGGCAGCATCATACCTGAAAATTGAGGGGGAACCATTTAAGCAGATTTAACACCTTCATGGTGACTTTCATTTTCTTCTCTCCTGGTGGGTGCAGTTACAGACAACTCACATTTGGAACAAAGTGGCTGGTACCAAACAAACATCTCTAGTTTTAATTTTTCTCTCCCATTTTATTCTACAAGTAGTTCTAGAGCTTAGATCTAGCACTGGAATCCAGAGGATATTTGTACCAAATAAAATTAATCCCAACTGATTTATATTTTTTCCTTTACCAAAAATGGATCTGAATTGCTCTCGATATTTTGGTGGCTGTGATGATGGGAGCTGAAGATATTTCTCTGAAGAGCACTAAAGTTGAAATAACCGTATGGGTGAGCTTGGTTGGAGCTGAAAGCTATGAGTTTTGTGAATGAGATTAAAAAGGCACTTAAGATGAACATACTGCACTGAAAAATCCTTTCCTGTTTTAGTAACAACTCTGGAAAAGCAATAAGGAAGCAATTTAAAGCAATTACTGCATTTGTATTAGCTTTTCACAAAATGAGTTTTCTCTTGTATATCTTACCTGCTCTAGAGGTTCAAAATAGAACCCTTTATATGGTACATTTAATTTCTGATTTGCAGGTCAGGATCATTTTCTGGCTATTGTTCTGATTACTTTAAATTATAAACATAGAAGCTTTTACTCTTTGTCTCAGAACAATGCATTCCATAGAAAATAGAGCTCTGATGGTTTCAAACCTTAAAAAAAACTCCATGCAGCATCACCCCAAAATAGTGATAATGTTTATTAAAAATAATAATAATAAAGATTATTCTCTTAAGGTATATTCTGAATTCTGAATCTTGAAGCTTCCCTGAGGCCACAAAGTTGCAAGAGTTGCTGTGATAATTAAAATATAGGGCTTTCTTTTGCTTGTGCTTCTATTTTAATTGATTGTTCCAGGAAGGAATGACAACAATTTATAAGAGTGACTTTGCATGCAATATGTGTTTTTCTCACTCTTATCAGGGTAAGTAGTATTTTTTGAGAGTTCTAGTTTGCCATTTTCCCTTTGTGTCTTCAGAAAGCCAGGATGTGAATCCTCTTTCCTAACAGAGCAACACCACATACTCCCTGACTTTATCAATCAAAGGGTTTGTTTTTTTCTCATAAAGAAATGTGCAAATTCTATTTTTTTTTTGAAAATACATCTAGGGTGTCAGAATTTATCTGAAATAATATCTGTAATAATAAGTTTAGGAATGGTCAACCTCAATATACACCATCATTGTAAGGACCATCCATTGGATTTATTGGATTGCCATCCAGAAAAACCTACTTTAACTTGCAGGAAAAAAGAAATTATGGTGACATGGCCCCAAGGGTGGCTGTTTCTGGGGTTCTTCTCCAGATGGAAGAGGTTATTCTTTGCTTGATCCCTGAACTTCTCCTGCCCATTCTCTGCCTTTTACAGCTGGATGAAGATTTTCCTGCCTATGCTTCCCACTGCTTTTGCCATTGGTGTGAAAAGACATATTCAACTACATGGTTGGATCCTACTCCTTCTGAACTGGCTCAAAAAATGCAGTACAAATATGAAAAACCTTTATCCACAGTCTGAGGCAACTTGAGAGAATAAAGCTGCTATGGTCAATTCACCATAGAGTAATTCTTCAGCTATAGCTCTTTTGCCACTTCTCATCTTAAGGGCAATAAATCAAAACAGAATCATGAATCCAGGGATCTTTGTCCTTGACAGAAAGACATAGGAAATCTAAGGAAATGTGGTCTGTACACTCACACGAGGATGCTGGAAGCTGTTTCCTGGATGTGATATACAGATCACAGGAAAAGAATTAATGTGGCATCTTGTGGTTACAGACTTGATCATAGAGAAGAAGTAACAGGAGCTGCCTCAAACCTCATTCCTGGAGATTTCTATAAAGATATGAAATGATCATGAGAAAGAAGGCTTGGATGGTCAGGCTACCTAATCCACCACAGCGCCGTTAGTACCTCGTGATGCCTGAGGAAATTCACGTTGGAGATACAACTGTGCGGACAAGCAGCAAGTCAATTTCCGCTAAGTGCAAGTGAAGGTATTCATATTCAGTGGTTCGCTTTTGTTCAGTGCAGAGGTGGATGTGCGGTTTGCAGACAGGCCCACTTGTGTCCTGAAGCTCTCAGAAGGTGGAGAAGTACTCCTCCCATGTGAACAAGAAAACGAGACTTTGCATCTCCGTGAAAAACAGCCTCTAACCCAATGGCTCCATCATTGACCTCTCATGCAGAAAGGGGACTCCACCATGGGAAGAAAGAGATAATGAAGGTGATTTCTTTGCTGTCTGTTGTGGGCAGAAAAGCACCCGCTCTTGGGCAGGGTTGTCAGGTGAATGGCCACTACAGTTGCAGGACACGAAAGAGCAGGAGGAGACGGCAGCTGGCTTCAAAAGTGCAGTGGGGGGTTACATCTGCTGGAAAGGCACTGTGGCAGCAGTGGCTGTGGCACATGGAACACTGCACTGCTGAGGTTGCTGGCAGGCAACAGAGAAGTCTAATGCAGTTTATTTGAGAGGAGATAGTAAAGTACCATGCTATTCCCAGAAGTAAAACAGCAGGAGAGGTCTGCAGGACTCCAGATGTAAAGTCTCACCTTGCTAATCCTAAGCACTGAGAATGTGTCTTAGAATGGGCATCTGTAAACTCTGACTTGTTCTAGGAGGAGTTTTTCTTGGTTCTGTCAGAAATTTAATTAATCCTGTGTCCCCTGTTGTTTTCACAGGACTGTAGATTACATGCAGTTGTTTCTACTTCTTTAGGTAATTACATGTAATCTGCTTGGGAAAAAACGTTGCATGTAATTTGTTAATATATATACAGACTATATTCTGATATTGCTATCATTCACTTGTTGGTACACAGGCACAAAATAAGACACCGAAATGTACCTAGAACAGATCATCACCGTCCTCAATGCTTTCTACCAGCATCACCCACCGACAAACCCACTTTCCAAACTTTTCTCTTTATGCACAAAAAGAGTTTCTGAAACCTGCTTTTCAATCCTTTTTACAGAGCAAAATTAATGCCCAGTGCTAAGGATGCTTGATTTTCCCTAAGCTATCTCAAGGAAAAGTGTTTCATCAGCAATGTTTTAATATCTTTCGCCCCTGGTTTTAATTTCTGTGAGTTATTTTCCCCAAACTGGAGACCTGGGGACAAACAAGCTCTTTGTTGGAGAAGGAGCACCACGGATCCCATGACTGCTTATGCATCCCTGAATAATGTGTCAAAGAAAGGTAACTTTTCTGTCCCGAATTCCATATTAGTCAGATAGATGGAAAGACAAAGGGTTAGAGGAAAACAACACCCCTCTTTTTGAAGAGCCAGAGGAAATAATACTGAGAAAGTATTTTAGATTCTTTTTTTTCCTAATGTGTCAGATTCTGATTTGTTGCTGAGGAAAGAACATACACAGGTAACTAACTGTGTTCTGCACTTGGATGAACCCCAACCCCAAAGCACCAGAAACCATTATCAACTCTAGGTTCATGAGCTCATTCTGCCCTTTTACCTTCAAACTGCTCTGTCTCCTTGTTCTTTCCTGCCACTTGTTTGTTTCTAAACCAGCAAGCAAGAGATTAGAAACAAATGGTATGCAAAAGTTGACCTTTGGAAATGAAGAACCTTTACAAAATTAATGCCTCCTGTTCTCTTCTGACAAGACATCTACCCTCCAATGTGTTTACAGACTGCATTGTCACTCTCTAGCGTAGAAGTTGACAGCAGTGGTGAGGAGCATTCCTTGGGGTCACGCACTTTGCAAACAGCAAATACCTCATGCCTGAAGCAAAACCAAAATAAATCCTAAAGCCACCTCTCGTACATTTATTCCTGCAACCTCATGACTAGGGAGGTGAAGCAGAAGCTTGGGAAAGAGCAGCCCGGCTGGAGCTGTAGCATCCTATAACAGTGGTTATGCTGCAGCCTCTGAGCTCTCTCAAAACCAGTAGGGAAAGAATTTTTAAGGATGGTGCCTTTGAAGCTGTGAAAGGAGCACTCTCAAGTCTTTCTTCTACAGTCTGGGGTAATTAGAGGTTAGTCAGCTAATCTGTGTGAGTGTGAAGTTCATGTATTGCTCAGCTCTTTTCAGTAAAGAAAATGTCTTGATTCTGCTTGTAATATCTTGTAAGCTCCGGTGATCCATTACGTCTTCAGTTCAGCTTATCATTTTGACTACCTCAGTCCCAGAAAGAACTGCAGAAAAATGTAATTTAAGTTTGTTTAATGTTTTTTGCAAAGAAATTCACTGCTCTGTCATGTCTCTGCTCCTCCTCCGTGAGACAGTCTGAAAGCACTTTGTAGTGGTCATAAATACAGTGTATTGCTTTTAGAGGCAAAGTTGCTCCTCTTCATTTTCTGTGAAAGAGATCCATCTCATGATGAAAATCAGATAAATCAGCCCATAATTCTTGTTTAATCTTTCCTCCCCAGTGTCTAGAGAGATGCAAAAATGAGCAAGAGGATGATTTTTTAATGCTCAGGACTTACGGGTCCTAAAAAGTCAGGACACACACTGAAATTCTGAAAAAATGCCTGTTCATGCAGGAAGTTTAGATAAAAGTACACCTTAAAGGCACAGTGTTTTATTTTACCAATAATCCCTTTCTGCGCAGCACCAGAGAATGAAAAGATATAATTAATAATAACTGTTTGTTCCAAAAAGTAACAAAACCAGAGGTATTTGATCTTCACGTTTTGGTACTTTTTCTGTCGGAAAGAAGACATGTCTTCAAGTTGATTCTGAACAAAATATTGCATTTGTGCTCTGGAAAGGCAGAATACTTAAACAACTGCATATTGCCTCAGCCAGCTGTTGTGCTGAGGGAACTGAGCAGCAGGCATTTGGGACTGTTCTGTTTCAACAGAAACAGAAAGAGGAACATCTGACACTCAGAAAACATATCTGGTGTGCTTGGGCATTTGAAATATGTTTGCTGAAAGAGAAGAACAGAGACGTTGGGTGAAAAACAGGTGGGTACTGCTGGTTTGAATGGAGCTGATCCCTGTACTGAACTGGAATTGGTTCTTCGGGATGTAAAAACTCCAGGCAGAGCCTTCAACATCCACTCCTAATTTAGCCCTCACCGTAATGACATAAAGTTACCACTTGATGGCTCCTTGTCAGTTTAGATGGATGAAAGGAGTTAATGGATCCCGACAGTCCCTCGCAGTGCACAAAGGATCTCTGCAGACTCACCACCAGCGAGAGGACTGTGAAACTGTGAGAAAAGAGCCACTCAAAAGACTCCTTCACTGGACCAGAAAACCATGATGCAATCTGTCACTGCTTTCACTGTCCAATCTGTGGATTTCCCTTTCTGGAGCAGTCTGCCCCCAACCTTTCAGTATTAAAACCAGATGCAAACAAAACCAGCAACAACAGCAGCAGTTTGATAGCTTCCTTGACTTTTGTACATCAAATTCCAGAGGTGGGGGAGGAGTGAGAGGGGAAAAAACACACTGGAAACAAATACCCCTATGAAGAAATTACAACATCAAAATGCAATTCCCTTCCTCATGTTTTTCTTAGAAAGCAGTTCAGTTCCATCTGGCTGTGGGCCTGCAGCCAATGCTTGCTACAGAAGAACTAAGACATTCAAATATAAATAAATAAATAAATAAATAAGGAATAATATACCAAGTGGCTCCTGCACCCATCTCTAGAGCAAGGCTCTCAAAGCAGATATTGTTCTGAGCCAGCTTTGCACCCCCATGCAAACATTAATCTTGCTTAGGCTGACAGAGTTGCAAATAAAGCCACGTTACACATGCATTCAAGAGAGAGAGAGGCAAAAGGAGAGGATCAGTCAGATGACACAGAACAATTAAGGTTTTGTTCTCAGCAATGGGTGAGTGGAGCAGCACACATGGGGAGATACATGCTTGTTGCGGTGATGATTATTTATTTATTTCCATCACTAACAAGCTCTAAACAATGGTGTACTTTTCAGTTGCAGGCTGGGAAAATGCAAAGGGCCACTGGAAAGAAGTGTTTAGACATTGGCAAAATCTCCAAATATTATTTCTTCTTTAAAAGGTGAAGAAGAAAAAATTGAAAAAAAAAGAAAAAGAGGAGGAAATTTATTTCTAGCAGCTGTAGCAATATTCCAAGTTGCCAAAGGAACACGAAGCTCATGCAAAGTCAGTCACTGCTTCTGCATCCTAGGATTGTGCACTGGCCATGGCTGTCAAAAATGACTAGGGATTTTAATTGTCTCTGGTTGATGAATTCTGACACAAAACTTCTTAAAATTTCTTGCTACACATGCTGTACTGAGATGTGAGGTTTTGCTTCATGCTGTGGAGGAGAAAACCCAAACTGCAAGCCTTTTGAACCACCTTCCCAAGAGAACTTGGCCTTTTGTCCTGAAATTTTCTGAGCAAGGAATTATACTAAAAACTGTCTCCTCATTCCCATTTCACTCAGGCTTAATGGGAACTCTTTCTGCTGTGAATGTAGAATCATGGTGAAAGCAAAAGCTGACACACAGCTTAGTGAGGAAGGAAGCCCTAGTGGTCTGTAACTCCTGGCAATAATCCTGGAGATATCCATGGGGTAACATGGGATATGACACAATAAGAATGCCATAGTGAAGTGCTCTGTCTACTAAAGAGTTTTCTACCACTCTGTTTGAGTCCTCCCAAAAGCTGGCAAGAGAGAAACAGTTGGAGAAAATAGCAGAGACGAGAGCCAGAGCAGGCAAGGGAAATATATCCTACACCACTCCTGCTGGTTGATGCACAGAAGAAGCTGGGTAGTGAGAAAGGAGTCCATCCCATTTTTGCGTACTAGAAGTCAGGATTAGGAGCTGATTTTCATCTTGGTTTGAGAGGTCAGAGAAGAGGGTGAAGTGGGAAATGAGAAACAACAGATCTGATATGACATTGCTAAGGTATCTGTCCTTAGTCTTTGGCCCAATTGTTTGGACAGCAAATCTGGCTTCTTGCAAGTAGAGCCTCCAGCCAAATACAACCCAAAGTTAGTTTATTCTCTTTTAGGACTTGGGAAAACAGAACGAAATCAGAGCAATATAGGATTATGTCAGAGATTTAAAACAACATCTAAGGGTAAAAAGAGAAGGTTAGATGGATGAATGCATGTTTTCATATATCTCTGGGAAATTAATGTCTAAGAGTGAAAATTTGGGCATTGTCTCTGCTTCAGATGAAAATCAACCTTATTTAACATCTTCCTCTTAACACTCACAATGTGATACGTCAGCACTGGGTAGTGAAGGGATTTGTGAGTGTGTGCTTCACCGGTTTTATTTCTTGGGATCAGCTGAGTGAGAAGAGATTTAGCACCACCACAGCTCTAACTGCCAAACCCATGAACTGTCTCCATCAAGCCCCGCTAGATCTGTCATTGATAAAGATAGCTGAAGGAGCCGTCCTGAATGCAGCCAGATAAGTGCAGAATCAGCCGGCGATGGGAAGGAAGGGCGGGATTCCAAACTGTCACCAGTTATCAGAGCAGCAAGTCCAAGCAAGGCACCAGCTCTCCAGCTGCCAAGTACCCACGACGTCAGGGTGGCCTTGTGCTTTTGGGCATGTCCCTGCTGACAGCATGCCTTTCCTGTACTTACTGGGGAACAGGGCGAAAACTACAGCCACCCTGGCACAGACAGGGGATGAGCTCTCAAAGCAGCTGAGCTCTGACCTTCTCTCCTCCAAAGAAGCTATTTTGTTTGTTTTTTGAAGAGGGGGGGAAGAAAAAGAAATTTGGAGGGGTTTTATGGGGAAAAAAGTCTTGGAGTTGGGATTTCTGACAGATTTCCAACAAGATAAAAACATGACAAATTTTCACCATCTCTAGATGCAGCTCATGGTGAATATTCCACAGGGGGATGGGGGAGGGAGGAAGAAGGGAGAGTGAAAGAGAACCCGTTATTTCCATCTGAAAATAATTTAAAAAGGGATATTTATTCCACTGGGTAGAACAACTCCTAACTAAAGCAATGTGCCTGGCCAGTGAGGTACTGTGGAGAGAGAAAGAAGATCCCTCCACTCCGGGAGGCAAAACATAGCCTGAAAAGGTTCAAAAGTGCTTCTATAAGCAACCCGCTAGCTGTGATGTATGTATTTACGCTGGGGAAAAAACTGCATATTTTAATTTGGGCAGATTCTTGATTTCTTCCCCCGAAGCAAGGAGACAGCCAGGAGGTATGGGAAAAGAAACAGAATGGTTTAGAAGCTGCCCGCAACCTGGGTACTGAAAAATATTTGCGTTATGGCACTGTCATTTAGTCTTTCTGAGAATTAGTAATTTTTTGTGAGAATTTCATTAAAGCCTGTGTGGAAAAGAACAAGAAGGAACATGAGGAAAATGACAGGTATGAAATAAGACCAACAGCATATTGACTGCTACAGAAACAATTCTTCACGGACTCTGTCAGGAAAGAGTCCCTTTCACTTCAGAGCTGCTTGTCCCTTTTTCTCTGGTGGTATGACATTGTATGCTCTGTGGCCAGCAAGCAGCTTCCTCAGCTTTGTTGATACAGTGCTGAGCACAAGAAGTCAAGAGCTGGGACTGGTAGGTGTTACCACAGTTGAAACTATGTAGAAGCAAAGTAAAAAGTCATTTTCTATAACTTAGACTTTCTTTAGTGTTTCCAGAAATAAAGTGTTCCCTTTCCACTTAATGTGACCCCTGGGTTTCCCCAAGAGCACAGTCTTTGTACACAGAGTCTTTGTACACAGAGTCTTTCTCCAGAAGCCCTGGTGACTTGACAGAGTTTGCCCTGTCCTTTGTTGCTCATTGATGTGCCCACCTGGGACATCTCAGACTCCCTGGGTGAAGATGCAGACAAAAGGGACCACAGGCAGAGACTTCTGGAGGAACTGTTGGAGAATGAGGGTAGAGGTGGTTTGGGGCTCTTGTCAAGGGTGAAGCATTTTCTCCATGAGTGGCAGGGCCATGTGAGAGAGCTGAGAGAAGAGTCAGCTCCATTGAAATGCAGTCAAGTATTCCTGTCCACATGCTCCTAAATCCCTAGATCCCAGAGAAATAAGCAACCCTTATTTTATTCATTGATAAAACACCCATGTTTTATCTTACCTGCCCTCTTCTCACAAATTGCAATGAGTCTTTGACTTTAACAAAGAAATAACCTATATTTTTTATGCACAGACCTTGAGCTCCTGATGAAACTCTTTTGTAGCACACAGGAAAGTCCACGGAGCAGTCAGAACTGGTAATGTTCATTTGGATGGAAGCTGTGAGGTTTGCAAATGAGCATGAATATTACCCCAGGTCATGCAAAGAAAATTCCTTCCACACAAGATAGATTTCTCTATTCAGTCCTTGGATCAGCCACAAGCCAAGCAGAGTTCTATACCTGCCCTCTCAGGAGGTTGTATTGCATCTGGTCTAAAGCCAATCCATAGCTCCTACTCGAAGCTCAGCCAAAATGAACTTGTGTCTGTCTGCAAAGTACCATGTAGCCATACCCACGATAACAGGCTTTGGAATATAAAACCTGAGCACTGATCTGCAATTCTTTGAAGAAATGGCTTTGAATGCCAGGACCACTCTTGCTTAACAGATTTCAGCCTAATCTGATTTATTTATTGTTTAACCTGCCATGTGCCTGCAAACCAGCTGGAAGCACAGCCGGCTAATTACTGGGCTGTGCCAGCATAGGCTGCCTTTGATTGCTTGAGACAAGATGCCTGTAAGATGGACAAGATTTAAGGCACACAGTTATTGTCTATGACCCTCTTTTAGATCCTAATGAGCTCTGAGAGGCTGAAATGTTGTGTTGGAGAGGCAGCAGGGATCTGGCTGCATCAGGGCAAGAGCTGCATCTGGAAGTTATTTTATCTTTAGCTTTCCTGGTCTTTTTCCCCATTCTCTCTCTCGTACATCTGTGAGGTGGAATGTGTTTAAAGCACAACCCTGATAATCCCTCTAGACCTTCTTCTCCCTTATTTGCATCTTTCTGGGGGCATCTGTGCTAACATGTTTCCTACTTTTGCTCTAGACAAATGAGACATCACTGCCTTCCTCAAGACTATGCAAAATAGCGGAGATTTTTCCTTACACTGCACATGTCCACATGCTGAAATTCCCTTTTGTAAAAAAAAACTTAACTCCAGGAAGCAAGCTGATCCTGAGCAGGAACAAAGTGTATTGAGGATTACCCTAGCCCCCGTCTTTTGTGCTTAATTTAGAAGTGGAACTGCAAAGTGAAATCACTCTCGATTCTGCCCCATTCATGGACTGCCCCTTCCAGTTGCTGCCTATACTTCCTTTCTGAACTAAAGAAGCAAGGACATCACAAGACATAATAAAATCAGCAATTTAGTAAGCTAGAGGGGAAACTTTCTTATCAGCCAGTGTTTGAACTTTAACCCTCAGCAGGTGGGAGGTTAAATATAATTAAATATATATTGCTTTGTTAAATATACCTTGCTTTAAGAGCTCTTGCTGGCCCCAAGTGTTTAAAGTTCACTGGTTCATGTTACATCTAGACTAAAGAGGAGATGAAGGTCTGGGCCAGAAAATGAGAAAGTACTCGGTAATGGACCACATTAAAAGTAACAAATCAGAACAGAACCGAAAAAGAAAAAAGATTATCTCAATAACTTAAAGTCCTTTTATTGGCCTGGAAAGGGTGGAGGAAGCAGGAGGATGGGAAGGGCAGGAAGTGATCTCTTTACTCCACAAGGGTTCTGGGAATCTGGCTGCCTTTGGGGGACGGGGAGAAATGGGAAAATAAAATAAAAACATGTTCAAAATGCCAGAAATGATAGGAAATGGTTATCAGCTTGAAAAGTTCCTCCAAGGGTTATTAATAGCTAGCAGCAAGGAAATAGTGACTCACTGGGAAGATAAGTGTATCCCAGCCCCTAAAATGTGAACTGGTTCAAAGTTGATTAACCCTGACTATTCTATCATAGCACATACAGGGAAGGTCTATCACCGAAGTATCACCACATGTGCATAACCCATCTCTATCTTCCAAAGCACTTAAATGTGTGCATAAACCCTGTTACTTTTTATGAGCTATAAACACATAAAAGTGTGCTAAGTCTGGACAAAATTCAACATCGGATTTTGACTGCATTGCAAAAAGAATTGGGATATTGGCTTTATTCAGACATTTAGAGTATTTTGCATATAAGTATCCAGCTGGTCATGGTTCTGTCTTAGACCATGAAATAAGAAATTATCCTAAGATTTCACTCACCACCTGAATTATAGGTGTTCTTATTTTCTGGCATGTGTAGGGAAACCGAGGCTCGAAGACACTGTGGTACATTTCTTGCAAACTCTGGTTTCGGAGATGTAGGTGCACGTAGCCCCACAGCAGTCCATTTCCAGCATCCACAAAGGCATATTTTGTCAGAAGGATACAAATGGGTTTAACTACTATCTGTAGACACATGAGTAGAAGATTTCTAACCTAACAGACATTCCTAAAAAACACCCTGGAAGTCTGGGCACTGGGAGAAAGCTGGACTAGAGGAGTGGTCAAATGGAGAACTGTGTCACAACAGAGTGTGAGAAGAGCCTGTGAGATCCTCAGCTCTGCTGGCCACTACAGCATGTTAGCATGGCAATGAAAAATCCTTGTGCTGATAGTTAAACAAGGGAGAGGTTGGGGGTAGGTCGACAGTGAAACTGCAATTTAAAGACCAAGTAAGCAAGCAAGCAGGGAGCAAACTGGTGGAGTGGGCCAAGATTACCTGAATTTTGGCCAAATGCATAAGCCTTAAAATTATCCTCTGGGTAGGAGTAGTTATTTCCTTTCATATCCAGCAGCTTTTCTACATCATGTCTAGATTCAAAAGAGTTTGTAACACGCCTGTCCTAAACCCATGGCTATAAAAATGGCTTTCTGCATATTAAGCTGCCTAAGGTATTCTCGAGACATAGCAATTATTGCATTTACATAATCACCTAATCACTGAATGGACCAGAGGGAAAAGGGGCTTCAATGATGTCACAGCCCATTCCTTAGTATCACTTCCTCTGATAGGGTTTTTTCTACCTGGCATGTGAAACCTCCAACAAAAGGGGTGCCCCAAAGCCCCGGGTAGTCTCCCTGTGAGGTTTGATATCCTGTCCCTTTTAAGTTTCCTAACATTTAGCTCTGTGAGAAGGTGAGCTCCTGACGTCTCCTGTCACCAGTGTACATAGAGAACATGTTGCTGCCTTCCTGTGACGCCACCGTCTCCAGTCTGAAGCTGGTCCTCCTCTTTCCCCTCTGTTGCAAAGCACTGCGAGCATAAAAACACAGGGAATCTTTTCAGTGTCATATACAATGGGAAGTCATCCTGATCAGGCTGCTAGGAAAAAGAAGAAAGGGAAGCTAATAAATCTTTTCCGTCTCTATGGTTTTCTATTTTTTGCACTGGAATGGAACATAACATTCTAAGTCCTTCGGCACAACAATATGTCAGGCAGTTGGTAACAATGCATTGGACTTTTGGGTGGGCGACGCTCTTTTGTGGCATCTGTGTGAAGGATGATTTTCATCAAACAGCTTTATGGCTTCAATGAAATATTTGTCAAGTGGCTTCTGCAAGTGTGACTGATTGTCTAGTTTTATTCTATTTTCTGTTTTCATTGGTTTATGTAAATCACCAAGTATTATGTATACTCTGCATTTGATCATTTCAAACCCGTAATTGAAGAATTTGTGTACTGGAGTAAATTTATGGTTTCTGTGAAATCCTTGTTTGCTATAAATAAAAGCTTGTTTACCCATATGTCAATTAATAAGAACATAAAAGGTGTTAGGAATAAACAAGTTGTTTTCTTTATTTCTTTCATGAATAGACATGTAAATTTATTTATTACATGCACTCTGATTAAGCAAAAGGAAAAGTTTGATTCATTTTTTTCAATTGCCGTGTATTTCATGAAATGTATTACACAGACATTTAGAATAGAACAGACAATATGGAACATATTACAGCCTATAGCAGCTGTCATGATATTTCAAATATATTACATGGAATGACATAAAATATTTTCAACATATTCTTATAATTTTAATGTATATCGTGTGGTGTCCCATATTTTAAGCAGCAGAACAATAGGCCAATTCTATTTTTTTCTTCTTCTTTTAAAAATTGCATTTTATATATTGTCAGATATATTTTTACCATGTGTGCAATAAATTATATGAAACACGTAACACACATATGGAAAAGGTATGACTTTTTTGAGGGGGGGAGGTTGTGGATTGCTTAAGCAAGGAACTTAAATCCTTTGTGCATTGTTTAAGCAATGGTCGGTATCTCTGGTCTGGACTGCAGGCAGAGAGGTTCGTAAAACTAATATTTGTGACTTCCAGCAACTGAGATGCTTTCTGCTGAAGTTAAGGTGGTGGCATAGAGTCAGTCACAGAAATCTGTGTCACTCAATGATGTAACACCCGAAGCAGCCAGTCTGAGCTAGGGGATAACAAACACAGTGGCAGGGTTATCTACACCACAAACACAGTCCAGCTTCTGGGACAGTGTGTGAAGGATCCTCGCCTTCCCTCTGGAGGTGGTGGGACGCAGAGTAATTTAGAGAATTAGCCTTACAGAAGGCAATGTTTGTTTAGAGACTATTATCAGGGTTTTAGCTGGTCACATTAGTGCACTGGGAGATGTAGTGTGCAAAAATCTTACAAAAACAGATTCAAGTGAATCACAAATGCAGATCTTCTGTCCTGATGGATTTCAGATGCCTATTGGTCACATTTTCAAGAAATATGTTAAAATCTGGACTAGTCTGAAGTTGGTTTGGTCAAATTAGCTGTTCTGGTCTCCTTTTCGTCCTGTGCAATTCCGTACTGCTCTTGAATGAGTCCCTTCTCCTCCATGCTGGTTTTGGTGGATATTCCCCTCTCTCTGCTTTGTAGCTGCTCAGATTTGAACAAAGTCTCCAAACCCAAGAAAGATCCAGGTCTTAAATTCTAACTTAGATGATACTTTCACTTGCGACTTTGGGAGGGGAGCTAAGTCCAGCTGGACTATTTCACCAACTGGACTATTGCATCTTTCCTAAATGCAGCAGATGGTGGGTTCCAAGGTTCCTCTCTCACCACCAGAGCTGCAGAGGGCTCAAAACACGAACCACTGAGGGAGGTTTTAGAACAAGGGAAATAATCCAATGCAGAGTTCCAGTAGTGAATCTGGATTTTATAAACATAAATCAGTGCTCTGAAAGAGTTACCCAAGTTTTTAATAACTGCTTAATTCATCCACTAGGACTACATTTTTTATTTGTAGTAAGCCTAGAAGAGCTAAAATTTTACTGCTTGAGGTAAGCAGAATGTAGAACCAGGGGGAATTGTCTTTTAGGCTTTGCATTTAGACAAATGACACTCCTCATTCTTGTCATACCAGCTATAGTGAGCAGTCTTTAAGCTTCTTTACCTGACAGGAGTGAATGGTCATCCTTAGTCCTCCTTTCATGGTCTTACCTTACAGATATGGTCTTTTATAGTATGATGCTTGCCTTCTGGTGCACCATGCTTCTCTGCAGAGAACAGCTCAATATGGAGGTTTTCCTTTTCCTTTTTTTACTTTACTGGTCATTACTCACTGCATGCCATCCAAACCCTCTCTTACTTGCTTCATGGTTCTTCCCTGAACAGACGCATTTGAGTAGTAATTTTCCAGGAATGTCCTTCTTAGTCTGTGCTCCCCATGAGCACGGCACATGTGCAGTTCAGCTGTGGATGGGGAGAGTGGGGAAGTGAGGTGAAACATACCACTGATTGATGGGGATGGCATGTGAAAAGCACAGTCATCCGAGATGCTGAGAGACTTGAGCTCAGGGAGGAATGACTCTGGAGATTTTGGTTGATAAAATCTAAGAAATCTTGACAGAGCATTGATAAACTCCAGGAGTCTTATTAAAATAATGTGGCAAATTTGAGTGGATGTTCACAGGTATAAAAAATGACACAGGTGTTGGCTGACACAACAGTCATCTCTAGTTCTACACATCTAAAGCCTGAAGGATAGCACAGAAAATGAGGCCTTTCAAAAGAACAGTTGCCATTTAGTCTTTGACACTAAAGTTGTAAGTGATAGAGTATTACTTATCAGCCCCTTCCCATCATTAGTTATTGCCAGTAGTGCCTTTAATCCTTTTAAGTGAGACTCTTGGAATAGCTCAGTCTAAGCCATGCACCTTAGAAGAAAAGGCACATTACAAATCAATGCTGTGAATCAAAGCATTTAGCCCACCAAGTCTTGAAAGCAAGTAAGATATTCTGGCCAGCACACACACACAGATATATGCATGCATAAGCACTTACATACGTACACATATACACACTCACACAGGTACACATTTATACAGATTTATATAGGTAATAAGCCTGAGACAAGATACCCGTTGGCAATTGTAACGTCAATGGTGAAAATCGGGCAAAGCTGCAAGCACATTTCCACAGTAGGAATTGTTGAACATCCTTCCTGATGTCCACAGCTCTCTTCAGGATCAGTCACACAGACAGACAGGCAGACACTCTGTCATTACTTACTCCTCACTGAATCACCTTGACCACATTTCCTCCACACTGAATTCACATCCGAAATAACCTCTGCTTCCTCATGCCTGCGTGGTTTCCAGCCTGGTGCTGTTGGGGAGAACTGAGGTGTGTGTCAGAGACGTGGTATTAATTAATCTCCCCTGAGAGATGTGCAAGGAGGCAGACTCTGCCAAAGGAAGCAGGTCTTTGAGTGCCTCTGTGTGGAGGGGCACATCTGCGCATCAAACAGTAAAGTGACGAGAAAGCTCCCTTCTCTGCACTCAGAGAAATAGGGGTGACTATGCCCCTTAGGAAGACACCTCATAGGTTAAGCAACTCTGAAATAGATTCTATCAGGCAGATTGAAGTGTTGTAGAAGCAGGAGAGGAGAGAATGGTTCCAGCTTGTCTCAATTTCCTGACAGGATTAAGACAAAGGAGGAGAAATAAAGAAAAAGAAATCTTTATACTTATGAGCTAGATATGTTTGGGCTTTTTTCTTCTTTTTATTTGCTTTCTGGCTTCTGAGCATGCACCATACATTTGGATCAGATAAAATAATAACTTTTTCCTTTTTTTTCCATGTCTTTAGAAGTATCAGCCTTTCATTTGCATGATATCATCCCTTTCCTGTCCCTGAGTTGTATTTTTGGGTGGACTGTTGGAAGCAGAAAAGCCTATATATCCTCGCATCATATGAATTTTCCATTCTGATTTGTAACACACCTATGGCCAAGAGAGCACAGGAAGCATAGAGAAAAGGATTTCCTCCTGAAAAGTGCGTTAAAGGAGAACAGCTCAGTGGAGGGCTGGCTGAGTTGTGGCCTTTGGTTCCCTATCTGGCTGCTCAGAGCAATGTGAACTAGGTCATGACCATTATGTACTGCTCCTCCTGTTCATGGACTAGAGATACACTAGCCCTGAGGTTTTAAGTGCTGTCAATGGTTAAGCAAAGGGGTGTTATCTTGTGTGCCCAAACTCTCGGAGTAATGAGAGACTGTGCTATCAGTTCATGGGTTTGAAGAGACTTTATTATTTTTGTGGCCATGACTGTTCAATCGTTATACTTCTCTTACTCTCATGTTATTATAAACAAGTTATTTAATATATATAATTGAGTAATCAGAGTTAATCCTCATTTGTACTAAACAACATCACTGAAGAAGGAAAAGAAAGAAAGAAAGAAAGAAAGAAAGAAAGAAAGAAAGAAAGAAAGAAAGAAAGAAAGAAAGAAAGAAAGAAAAAGAAAGAAAGAAAGAAAGAAAGAAAGAAAGAAAGAAAGAAAGAAAGAAAGAAAGAAAGAAAGAAAGAAAGAAAGAAAGAAAGAAAGAAAGAAAGAAAGAAAGAAGGAAAGAGAAAGAAAGAAAAAGAGAAAGAAAGAAAGAAAGAAAGAAGGAAAGAAAAAGAGTCCATTCTTGATGACCTTTTTTCCACTGATGGACATGGCACCACAGGTTTTAGTCATCATAAGTCAATGAGAAGCCATGAAGAAAAATGTGAGCACTATATTAGGCTGTATAGAGAAGATTTGTTACCTACAAATATGTGCAATAAAAGTTCTGTTCTACTTAATTGGTAAAGCCACACAGAGGGTTTTGTCTCCTCTTTTAAGCATCACACTTTTAAGAAGTGAATAATGTTTAGACAGTCCAGAGATAAGGGCTGAGGGTTGCCAGAGTCTTCTAAAACCAGAGTTATGGGAAAAATAAGGACAAAATTTTGGGGGTTTTCACCCTAGATAAGAGAAGTCTGAGGAAAGGCTGAATAACTGTCTTTAAACCATTATTTCATGTTTTGCTTCAGCAAATAGCACAGATGATTTCTTTCTTCACTGCAGTTGCCTTTTATGTATTAATATTGTAACATGATGGATGCAAGGTTTTTAAGAGCAGATTATGCAGCATCTGTCAGAAGTGACATGACTGTTGTTGATCCCACAGTGAGCAGGGAACAGATGAGGATGTTTCTGAAGGACCGTGCCACCCCTTCAATGGAATTCTGGAAGTCTCTTGATGTGTTAATCTTAATTATTTCCTTCTGAGAAATGTTTTCCAATGTAACTAGTCAAGCAGATCTACCATTAATCCTCTGCAAATTTTCTATGTGCTGCCTGAATCCTTGATGCTAGATGTGAACACTGTCCTTCAGCAGTGGTCACACCAATGACAAAGGCATTTGTCTATTGCCTCTTCTGTTTCTTCTTAGAGTATCTTTTTCCAGAAATCACATTTTCTCTTCTTGACGCAGAGGCCCTCAAATAATTACCTAAATTGGAGCTGCCATTTGTGGAGTCCTTTATCCTACACGTAAACTCCATTACCCTTTTTCCTGGATGGATGGCTACAGCTGGATGCATCTATCCTGTGTTGCATTGTGTTTTCTTGTGCTGAGCTTGCTGGCTGACCCAAGGCAACTGGTGCCAGTGAGCAGCCTTCACTATTTAGTGCCTTTTGTTTCCCCATCCCATTTCTCTTCTTATTGAAACTTTGTACACTATGAAAACTCTCTAGGTATTGGCATTACAGTTCCTCCCAGGTTCCTTGAGGAGCGGTGGGACAGGAATGGACGCCAGCTGGGCCTTTCCATAAATGCTTTTGCTTCATAAGAGTTCTCTCCTTTACAGCTTAATTTGAGTCCCAAAAGTCAGCCATTTCTGAGCTGTTGAATGAAAGCCAAATGCATTCTGTGTCTTTTTAGTTTCTTAATTAAAACATCCTGCAGTTCAAAGTCAGATGTCTCATAGAAGTCTGTTACATCAACAAGATTATCTTTAGACACCAAACTGGTAATTTTATCAAATGGAGATATCAAGTTGGTTTGACAGGATCTGTTTCTCATAAAACCCTGTTGATTTGACTAATTTATATTTCCTAATGTAATTGTTTATTAGCTGAGCCCATGTCATGTCATGATTTCTCTCGGGATATGTGTCAAGCTGTCAGACTTTCAGCTATAATGGGAAAACACAGAATCATTAAATTTTGTTTGGAAGGAACCTCAGGACGTCATTTTCTCCAATACCCACAACTCAAAGGAGGCCCAAATCCTCAGGCCCTTGTCCAGTCCAATTTTAAGTCTTTATGAGGGCAGAGATTCCACAGCCTTTCTGGGAAGCGCTCCCAGTGCTTTAATACAGTCATTGTACAAATTTTGTCCTTGATTGGCAAGACGAATTTCCCAAGAGGTGAACTGGGCCCATTGCTTCTCATCCTTTTGATATGAATCTCTGAGAGTTTTCTAGATCCATCTACCCTGTAAGACTCCATTAGACAGCTGAAGACAGAAATATGTTCCCCCTTTGCCTTCCCCTCTGCAGGATGAAGAAATCCGTCTTCCTCTGCTTCCCACTGTACGTTATGTACTCCAGCCCCTGAAAGCTCACTGAAGCACCAAACTCACTGAAAACTGCAACAGTAAAAATTGTCGTTGATTATGTACATACCTTGATACTTTAATAACTGGGAATGCATCCCACGCTACATATACACTCCCTACTGTAAATGAAGATTGGGAAATGCCTTTGAGGAGGGCTTATTGCACATATCTTTGGATGGGATAAATCATTTCAGCTGTACCTTAGCATTCATTGTCTCAGAGATAGTCTCAAAGTCTGGTTTAAACAAGAATCCTAACTTTGGGACATGTGAAATTATGTGAGAATAATCCCATTGAAAGAGGGCATGCCTAGTCTACTGTCTTCAGATCCTATGGGTGTATGCCATCTGATCATAATATCTACCCTTTAGCCTTGCTCTTTAGTATCCTTCTCATTCTTGCTAGAATGTTGTGTACAGACCCCATACAACACATTTTGTCAAGTACATGTGAGAGACAGATTTTCTGAACACCTTTTTTGACACTGAATTGTCACATCCTATCCAGTAACAGTCAGTTTTCCTTTAGTGCCACTTATTTCGAAACAAGCTATTTGTGTTGTCCACAGTGATCATTACCACATGTTTTCCCTTGCAGCTTTCTACTCACCTTGCTAGTTTTTATTTGCTTTATAAAATATAGACATGCCTCTGTGTGTGTGTGTACCTGTGTCTGAAAGGGACTGTGTGAGACTCCCAAAATCTCTGCTAAGTCAGCTCTGTTTTATAACCAGCACCTAGAGTTAAATCATTTCAGTTTGGGGAATTTAATAAGATTTCTTTTAGAAGTTCCTGATTATCATTCCTACTTTTGCCCCTGCTTTAAATTCCCCACCTCTATTGACTTGGCTGATAATTACTTTCGTCTTGATGGAACCAGCCCATTTGAAGTATTAAATATATAAAATATTTGTTTATATGCTCACACATTCACTGCCTCTATATCTATGAACACACAGACACACGCCCCATTTTACTGCAGATCTCTGCAGCTTGGCATAACCCAGTCACATTCAGCCTGTTACCAGGTATTCTCCTCACCTAGCTGTGACCTTCCAGTACCTGAAGGGAGCCTACAAGAAAGATGGAGAGGGACTTTTTACAAGAGCACATAGTGACAGGGCAAGGGGGAATGGCTTTAACCTCATAGGGGGTAGGTTTAAGTTAGATATTAGGAATAAATTCTTTACTGTGAGGATGGTGAGGCAGTGGAACAGGTTGCCCAGAGAAGTTGTGGATGCCCCATCCCTGGAATTGTTTACATTCAGATTGGATGGAGCTCTGAGTAACATGGTCAAGTGGAAGGTGTCCCAGTCCATGGCAGGGGGGTTGGAGCCAGATGAACATTAAGGTCCCTTCCAGCTTCAAGCCATTCTATGACTCTGTGGTTCTGTGATCTCTTTCCCACTTAGCATTATGGAAAAGAACGATACCTGAAGCCTTCCTGGAGTCACAAGTTAAGAATCCTTGGAGCTTGTAATGGTTTCACCCACTTTAAAAACTATGAACTTTGTAATTCCCATGGTAACCAAAATGTTAGACTCTCATCCTTAAGTGTGCTGCCCAAGTTAAATACGGCTTTGATTGTGCATAGAATAAAGTTAAATCTTATAAGTATCTGATTATCCTCTACAGTAAGCTATAGCTAGAGCAGCCCTACAGTAGAAAAATAGAACTGTAAATTATATTTTCATATAAGATATGTTTTTTCATTTGGGACACTTAATTTTGTTCAGTGCTTAAAGGCCATGTCAGGGGATATTTGAGAAAGCTGTTTCCTTCCCAGGGTTTTAAACAGTACAGCTACTCAGATAAACTCCTTTGTTCATTCAGGTGAAAGAACAAAATTGTCATAAGGAAAGAGGCACTGAGTTTCCTCTCATGCATTCCTTATACTTTCATAATGTCTCCTTTTAGCTGTCCTACCTTGCAAAGTGATCAGCTTTGGAGACTTTGTACTATTCATTACTCATTTCAGGATCTTTTTGGGTGAAAAATGAAATTATGTCATCTTTCTGTGTTCCCCACTACAAATTCCACATCACACTGTGCTCTCAGGAATATGACCATCTTCTTTGTGAGATCAACACAGATTATACCACAATGTATAAATGGTCCAAAGGAGGTGGGATGTATGAAACAACTGTTTTCAATTTAGCTGGTTTGGGGTTTTTTGCTCCAGCTGAGAAGTTAAGGCTCTATGTTTTGTTACTGCTGAGTCTAATACCCTATTGACCTGCACCACCATGGGATGGAGTTCCCCCAGTTTTCATATGGATCCATAAAAACCTTTTTTAGTTTCTGCTTAGAACTTTTTTTATGCACTGAAGGTCTCCTAAGCATTGCACACAAATGTTTGTAACTTACAGAGATGTAAAATATTGTTTACAGATGGAAAGACAGTGGAAGGGGGGGAAAGGAAAGAGCAATAGAAGCACATCCAGACTAAAGTAAATATCTTCCTTCCAGGAGTTGTTCATAGACCATAAACTCCCCACCCTTTCTGTGGTCTTTCTCTGAGACGGACCCTGAAAAGGCTGGAGAATTCTGGCAGAGAAAAACCCAGTTTATTCAGATGGGCTGTTGGTAGAGCATGGTGCACATCGTGGTATTTTGGACCTTGCTCAAACCCATCCCAAAATGTTGGCTTTTCTTTTATGTTCTTTCCTCTGAGTGGAGCCACAAAATGATTGCCAGATTGGCCTCTTTTGTGTTGCTGCCCTCTGTTTTTCTTCTTTTTTCGGGGTATGAAGACAGTCACCAGTGGTGTTAGCTGGTGACGTGGGTTGGTTTCACCAGTGCTAACATCTGCCCAGGAATCTGTTCAGTTAGAGCTGGATAAAACAACTTCATTTTTTTTAAGGCTCTCTTACGCTTTCTAAGAATTTGCACTGGATCTGTTCCATCTTTGAGATGTTCTTTTTCTGTATCTCACATTGGCCCTTGTGGTTTCTTTCCTGGGAGTTCGGCTGAGAGACAAGGAGGATGAGGAAGAAGGGTTTGACACTCTTGCTGTTGAGAATTTGTGATTAAAGCCTTGAGAACAGATTAAGCTGAAATTGCAGTTTGGGAAATGTAACCTGATAAAATAGCACAGACTTCACTCCCCTCCGTGGGAATCAAAACTAGCAGCTATTTCTGATGCACAACGAGCTGGGGTTTCCCTCTCTCAGCCCCGGTGTTTTCAGCTGCCTTTGTTGTTCTGTATTGTGCACGTTCCTTGCACATCTCAGGCTTTGAACGTCTCCCTTGCTAAAAAGCAGTCTTTGCTGAAATTAGGGAAGCTGCATGAAAATGAAAATAAAAATGTGTGAGATCAGAGGGAAAAAACTCATCACAAACCAAAACCTGAATGTCCTAAACCCTACCCTTCCACTTGAATTTTAGGCTGAATTGATGGCTGATGGCTGGGATTGGCTGGGATATAGGAAGCAATGTTTTTTGTTTGTTTATTTGTTTTCACTACAGGCAGATGAAACATTTGGAGGGAATAACCAACAAGATGTTGGGAGGACACATTTAGATCTTATTTCCTCTTGGCCTCAGTGCCTGCCTGCATCTCCACGAGTGGAGATGCTTGCTGGAAGACTGGACAGCAGATTTCCTCTGAAAATGCTCCAGTCAGAGCAGAATAAAACCACGTTGTTCCTGTCCTCTCCTGCTTCAGAGCCCAACCAGTCTGGTAGTGACTTCCAGACCTGACTTGGGCTACAGACTTTCTGTGTTTCTAAAAAAGCGTGCCCTGAATATCTGTAGTGATGACATCTATTTGCTAGCCTGGAGAATTTGCATTTGAGAGGAGACTTTCTAGGATCCTGCTAATATTCACAGGGGAAACCTCATAGCACAGCAACCACTTTTCCATCGCCCCCACAAGAGGATGACAGGACCCATTTTTCATTCAGCATCTGGCTAGACCATTTACTTCTGATTACATTAATTAGAAAAGATGATGTGGCTCTTTTTTTTTATGAAGGCCCTGTTGTCCTTTACATAAAGAAAAGAACTTGATATAGTCTGCTACAGGAGCAAGTAGTTTTTATGGTTTATTTTGTGAGAGCTAGTGACATACAAGACATTGCCAGGATGGTAGGACTCCTAGGACCCAGCCAGCAGAGGCAATGGCTGAGATGATGAACCCATTTATGTCTTGCCCAGATTTAGAATTGCCCAGGGCACTTGAGCTGCTACAGTCTAACTGTTCATCCCACCTGCATACTGTGGTTCACCAGGACTATGACATCGTCACTTCACAGGGAGGGGCTGCTGGAGGCAAAGCCTTCCCGGAAACTGAACTGAGAATCTGGGACTTATTGCTACTCAGCTGAGACTGGGAACCTCACTGTGCCAGGAAAGAAAACTGCAATTTGTGACTTTCCCCTAATCTGTTGTTCATCCACACAAAGACACAGGCAAACAGGTCAGGTCATTCTCCTGCACCATGAAAAGACAGGTGGAGTGGCTGCTAGCACTGCTTCCCCTTGGGAATTATTGGGAGGAATGAGAATATCATCTCACGGGAGAATCTACTTAGAACAAAAGTGAGAGAGGAGATAGGACTGTTGAAGTATATCTGCAAAGGATTTTTTCATTTTTTTGAGACTGCAGGACACACACATGGAGCACATGGTTCAGTCCAACTGCATTACCTACCAATGATCACCCTTACCTCCAGCTGCACCAGGCAAGGATTTTGTGGACACCACAACACAGAGTTTTATTTCAAAAGCAACTTTTCTGAACTCTCAGTCTGACTATGTCTGAGTCTAGAGCTTGGGATCTGGGTCAGGTCTTGTTTTATCTCTGTGGATTTTACCTAATCCTCACTGAGTGCTGCCAGAGCTCCTTTAACCTCATTTTTAAACTTTGGATCCCTCTGATAACACCATCTACCAGTCAGGGTTACTTAGATGTCTTTAGGTTCTTTTCCCTAAAATAATAGGTATATGAGAGGAAAGATGCCAAACACAAACCATCCCCACCCCCTGAAAAAAGGCGAGAGGGTGGTGAGGGGGAAGACTGAGGAATGTTAAAAAAGAAACTCATGCTTTTAATGGGTGCATTTTCCAAGGAAAATGGAAGAAAATATAACAGACACCAAGAATAACATCCGATTTTCTGCTGCCAGCCCTTTTTATGAGTTTAAAAACCAGTCAGTTTTATTCAGCATAGTTTCTGGGAAGCAAAAAAAAAAATAAAGGCCGGGGGAAGGATCCACACATTTCTAATCATATTCAAGTAGGCACTGTACAAAACCTGCTGGAAGCCAGCAGTGGTGATGACTGGCTCATTACCATTATATAAATAGTATTTAAAGTGCAGCTGGGCCCTCACATGAGCAGAGACCTAATTGATGCCGAAATATGTTCATTTCAAGTCCTGTGACTTCATGTGGAAAATATTACACTGGCTAATTAATGGCAGTGGGAAGCGATGATGCATTGCCTTATAAAACAAGCAACTGAAATGTTGAGCCTCCATTCAAAAGGAAAAAGGGGAGGGGGAAAGAACTCTGGAAGTTTAGAGTATAAAAAGCCCCAACAAAATAAAATGCATGCTCACAGACTCACAATGACACACACACACATAATCAAGAATTAGAGACATTCAAGAGGAAATGACTTGCTATTTATCTAATGGCTTTCAAGCCAAATCTGAGTTTACTGTATGCCCTTGACAGAAAGATAGCACCAAGCTCAGTGTTTATACAGAAGAGTTCATGAAAATATAAATGCCTTAATTCTGGCAATTCTGAACACCTTCTACCTAATATCCTTTTCAGGCACTTAGCAAAGTCACATCCACTGTGTCATTATTTAATACATACAAAGAAGAGTTGGCTCAAGCTGGGAATGCAGACTTGAATTAATGGGAGAAATTAATTGAAAACTGTCTTGTACACCACAGCAGACAGATTATTAACATGGTCTCTTCCAGCCAGAAATTGTACAAACGTGTGAATTGAAACTTTAATTAAAGCTTTTAGTCCAATGTATGGTTCATCATGCAAGGTGTAGTGACAAAGGTGGCCAAAACACTAGAAATGTGGACAAGTCATTTTTAGATAAGACCAGCAGGACTAGATCTGTCACTGGTTAGTTAGGTGAGTGTGAATACCAGGTTGTCCCTACCATGCCCCTATCACATCTTGATAAGATCCTTCTTTACTCTAGAATACAATGAGAAGGAAGTATCTACCGCAAGTTGTTCAAGGATTGAGATGGGGAATGCTCCATCAAATATGAAGTCACAGAAGTTGGAAAACCAGCACTGGATATCTGGCAGATTTCTTGCCTTCACAATGCTGTTTGGCACATAGATATTGTCCATGTTGTTTCTCAGGATGGGATCTGACAGCCCTAAATCCTGGGTTTCCCAAAGCACCCATTGAAGACTTTATTATAGTGCCACTGGTATCATGTCAGGAAAAAAACTGGCTCCAAATTTCTGCTTTGTTTATGTTTTCTTGCATTATTCATGGCAAATCTCTTCCTAGTTTCTGAAATCTGGATGATTATCTCTCTTCCCTGCTTGCTCAATTCCTGGTTTTCAGGTTTTTTCTTTTTTTTTCATCTTCAGATCTTTATCCTTTCTGCATATATCGTGTGTTCCAGTTCTTTCATATTTAAAGATGTTTTCTTTGAATTTCATGATCTTGTCATTGTCTTCCTTTCAAGAATCAAATTAATTGTTCTGGGTTTTGATCTTTCTAGATTTTGTGGCTCAGAGACTTGATCCCTTCACGCAATTCCCGCTGACCCATCTTGTTGCCAGTTTATGCCCCCAAAAATTGTGCCATAAACCCCCAGCTCTTTTTTCTTTATCTGCCTCCTATATCATACTTTCCCATTAGTTCTTTGTGGAGTTTTCTTTTGTTATGGCACAAATGAATACAATTAGACTGCAACCTTCCTTTATGCTATTTAGTCCCAAATTATGCTCCCCAAACTGCCTTTCTTCTACTTTTCTGCTGGGGTTGTTTTCCAATCGTCCAAAATTATTGCTGTTTGTAAATTTCATCAAGCGCCTGATTATTTCCATTTCCAGAGATTAACGAAGATGTTAAATGAGACTCTTGCAGAATCCAAGTAGGCACATCTGTCTCCATGAAACAATGTTTACAGCTAAGCCAGCCACAATGATTTTTGGAGTAGAATCTCAGGAAATAATTTCGGAAAGCCAAAAAGTGGTTTAACCCTCAGATTTATTTCTCAGTGATATTGTGGTACTAGGAAGTGCTGTTATTGTGGAGTGTCAAAGGCCACAGCTAGGACAGTTTCTCTTCCCCTGCTTCAGTTTTGGGCCACACATGATTAGGTGTTACTTGGTTTGTGAATAGCTCAAGGATCCACTTGCAGCCAGGATATCACACAAGGCAATATAGCCCCAAGGGTGGATTGCATCAGCAACTAGCAACTCTCTTTGATTAAACTATCTGAGCTCTGCCTATCCACCCTTCCTTTGTGATGGCTACTTGTGACTTCTGCTGTCCAAACTACCAGGGTGAGAGAAGGGTTGGACAACCCTTCTCTCACCTCCCCCAAAAAAACAAACCCAGAGCAAAACAGACCAACCCCAAACAAAGACTTCTTCTCTATGTGCATCTCCCCTAGGGGAAAGGATAAGGCACAAACAGCACTAGGCAGATGGCAGCTGTGTTGTTTTCTGCCCTGCTGGCAGGGGCTCAAAAACAATGGCACTGAAAATGCATAAGATCCGAGACAGAACAAAATCAAATTGTTTCTCATAATTTCCTTTCCAACAGTTCAAAGTTTCATTTCAGCAAATGAGGATGTCATCATGATGGCCACAGTCATAAAATTTCAGAGTATCTCTTTCTGAAACAAGCTCTCCTAGAAAGACTTGCTTATAGCTATCTATGAGCGTGAATATTGTGTGCACATTTATCTTTACTCTTGGAGCAAGTGGGACTAGTGTGGGGCACCTGAGAGCTACAGGGGAAAGTGAACTTTATCCAGAACTCCCTTCATATGATCTTCAAGCCTCCCTTGTATTTGTTGTCATGCAGTTGCACTTCCCAAATTCATGCCAGCAGTTCCTTTAATCACACCCACACATGTTTGTGTTTGTTTATTAAGTGCTGACTGCATGGCCTGGGGCGGGCAAAGCAATGGAGTCTTGCCACATTTCAGACTCACACCTGCATCTGGGGTGTAAGTGTGATCTTCCAAGTGTGGTGTGTCTTGGTTACTGACTGTTCAATAAGCAATAATGGAGGGGAGTGGGCTGGGCCTCGGCCACCTCATACAGGTATTTACCTGAAACTCCACACTTGTCTGTGTCCAGTGACTTTGTCTGGCAGTCTTGGGGTCCTTTGTCCACTCCTCTGTTTAATGCATACACCATTTGCAGCCACCTGAGCTTGCTGTAATCTCTGTGGTGTAGAGGCTGGGTGGAGTCCAAAGTGCTCTGCCTGAGGTTGTGAGGAAGATCACCAAAGAAAGCTGTGATTTGGAGCATTATCTCCCAAATCCTAATTAATTTCCCTACTGGCAGGGACCTTTCTCTCTCGTGGTTTAACTTGCACACCTGAAATAATGAATGAAAATAGGCAGGAGTGAGAGAAGTGTTGGACTGGTGCAGGCTTTGAACAGGCCCTGGGAGGGGAGCTGAGTGTGGAGCCTGGCTTGCTGGCTCTGGTGAGGGGACCTTTTTCAAATTCAACTCTACCTAGGAGCCCAGATTACAAATCTTCTCAGACCTCAAGGGTCTGAGATCTCCTCAAGGGATCACGTCCCCTTGCCCCCTGCCAAGCAAAAAGCATTCCATTCAGAGGCCTGTAGATCAGGAGCCCTTGTTGCAGCTGCACACACAGGCCAGTTACATGAGCATGCAACAAACATGCACCCTTTGGGGACTCCGTAAGGTCTGGGACAGGGGGATGACAGAGGACTTCAGGAATGGTCCTCTAACTTGAAAGTGTTTAATAACACAGGCGATTATGGAAAATTTGTGATGACCAAGGGACTAACAATTTTCGTGCAGGACAGAGTCCAGCAAGAATAAAGCCTTCCTCCTTCTCTTGTCTGTTTAAACATTGACACAGATGCCCTTTAGGTTTTATCTGTCACTGTTATGAAAATTGTTCTCCAACAGTTTCTGGTTTCACATTGCCTTTTATTGTGCTAACAAATATTAACTCAGCCAAAACAGCAGACTCTCATGGTCTACTATTTTGGTGAGCTGGGCATAAACCACCTATTTTAGCAAAAATATAGTAGACAAGGAGTAAAGCACAGTTCAGCAAGAGTTTTTACAGTCCCCTCTGTTGTTTTTATACCTCCATTTTTTAAAAAGATATTTGGATTAATATTTTTTAAAATAATTGCTGGTCAGGGATGTTTCAGACCTGAACTGTATTCTGTAAAATGCTTTGACCCAGTGATCTCAGAGGAGAAGAGAAAAAGTGGCTGAAACCACCAGCAATCTCCAGCTGCATCTATGGCTTTGGACAAGTTTGATCCAAACCCAAATGCTGACAGATCAGGGCCTGTGCTCTGCAATTTTTCATTTGATACTCTCCAGCTTTGATTTCTGGAGAGAGGAAAGGAAAGGGTGGGTGGGGGATCAAAGGCGGCAGCTACATCCACACCCTCATGTTAAATCCAAACTCACTTGCTTTAGGATGTTAAAGAAGACATAGAGGAAAAATAGGAAAAAATATAGGAGAAAAAGTAGAACAAAAAAATTTTGCAGAGAGAGAGAGAAAAGAGGGGATTTGAAGCTCATATTCCATTGAAAGTTCAGCTGTGCAAATGTAAACCTTACAGAAAAATAGACTTTTTTTTTTTTTTTTCAGTTTTGGCATATATGCCTCCTGTTGCGCTGCTGTCCAGAATGAAACAGGAAGGTTGGTTTTGCCCAGTCCCTCTTGCACCACTCTGGCAGAGTCATAGTGGATCATCTGTCAGCATGGTGCCTTCTCAGTTGGCAAAGAACAGACGCAAAATAGAGGAGGATCGCAAATGTGTCTGGAAGAAGTGAAGTTGCATGAACACTTTCTTCAGGGAGACTAAGCCAAGGAGTGGGTTGAGTTCTGGTGCTCTCCTCTGATACATGTCTAGATATCCATGCTCTGGCTGATAGATAGCCTGTGACTGTAGAGGTGTAGTCTGGGCTTACCCAGCCCGCAAATCCCATCTGCCTCTGGGGCACATGATCTCAAGCCTCTTCTAAAGTGGATTCTGGGGTGGGCTTATTTGTCCAACATTGGTTGCCAAAAGAGCAGCTGGGAAATGCGGAGGCAGCTGGGCCGGGCATGGTGAATGTCCTTAAAGATTGATGTAGTAGAAGAGTGTAGCTCCAGACAGGAATCCAGACTGGAGGGATTTCAGGCCATTTGGTTGGCGTCAGGGTGGTTGTCTGACCTGGAGGGCATAGCTGGGAGAGGTGCCATGAGAATAGGCTTAAATAAGCCAGTACCCAAAAGTATGGGACTGGCTGAGGGAGAAGGGCTGGAGTACAGCCTGTGAACCCTGAGAAGCTGTATCTAGATCAGCAAGAAATATCTGCTGCATCAGAGTAGCTTTGTCAAACAAAATTAATTTCCTTTGCCGCAGCCGCTCATAAGGGCATAAGGAATTTTTCACGAGGACAGAAAGCATTTATGGGATGAGCGACAGTTTGGAATAATGGTATATATTTATATTTTTATGTGTGTATACTAGGGATCGCAGACCACCTTGCTATAATGTGGGCGAGTATGTGGCTGTTGTAAAGGGCTTTGAGACACTTCTTGCCACTAAACTTGTCTTGCCCAGACATTATTGCAACAGCTGTTACTGGGGACCATCCTGCCTTTAATGGAAGGGAGCCAGAAGATGGTCTGGCTAAGAAGGAGTCAGCTGGGGGTCTCCATCCCTGTGTCAGGAGGAGTAGAAAATGAAGCAGGTGGTGTGTCATGCTCCAAAGCTCTGAAAGAGCAATCAAAGCGCTTTGGAAAGGACCTCTAAGGGTGCCGAAGTTAACCTGGTGGTCATGAACTATCATGAAGAAACTTTGGGTACATTCTTTAAGGGTCCGGTTTCATGGGCTGCACTATTGCCTCTTTTCTGTGTAGCTGGAGGTGCTGTCCACCAATGAACTACCAACAAAACAGCACCTGCCTTGGGAAACCGAAATATTCTTCTTGAGTGAAGCCTTTTTAGCAAAAGCTGGCCAACCCAGACTCCTTTTTAGAAAGGACAGCTTCTGTTGAGATAGAAGGAGTGCCAATTTCCTGAAAACTTTGGCTCCATGAGAGAAAAATATTAAGAGAAACTGGTGCTGGATAGGTTTCCTGCAAGGACAGGGGATGTTCTGAAGATGTGATTCAAACTCTGCCCAAATGCTCCTTTCCCATTGCTGTATTCTCTGGTACTCTCTCCCTCAATCAGCCAGCTTACTTCACTGGGTTGTCCTTCAGGAGGATCATGTTCACAGTGCCCCCAGCACAAACCCTCTCTTTTGCAGCTGAAGATGCAAAAGCAAAACTGGTCCAGACTCCTTCCCTGGAGTGCTATCAATAGTTATATTTCACATAAACTTAGTCTAGTAAGATGCTTTCCTTTAATAATCATTGTCCAATGCTAAATTAGATAGGTTGTAGAGGGTAACTTCTGGCAGAACCTTCCTTAAGAAGTTCTCCCAGTAGGAAGATGGAACGATTGGTATTTTTTTATCTCTCCTAATATTTGATGTTGTCTTTGAGTTGATGCTGGTATGGGGCCTGGAGGGTGCTGTTTGTCCTCATAGCTAGAGCAGCAACCTTGTGAAACACACACACAGCCACTTACAAATGTACTTCTGCTCCAGCCTGGAGGAATCTACCAGGAGTTCATTCTGAATGGCATTGTTCATTCTTTGATCTCACTGATAGTGCCAGCAAAGGAGGCCCCACTAGGGAAGCTACTGCAAAAGCCTTATCTGATTGCATTTATTAATAAACTAGGCTGTATTTGAATGATTCATCCAGGAGGGTATGCATCCCACTGCATAATCCACACACCAAGACATGCAACCCTTGCTTTCCTGAGGTGAGCTGTTCCAAAAAGTGTAGGAGAAACAGCATGGAGAAGTGAGGATGGAGTTTGGAAACAATACACTGGCTGATGTGTAGCATTCAAGCATAACTGATAAGAGAGTAACAGCTGCTAAAATACCAGCAAGCACAGCAAAGGATGACTTATCTCATACAGAGCCATGAGACACTTTGCTCAGAGGAAAGCCTGGAACCCAGACATGACTGCCTGGCATTAAGGTCCTGGCATAGAGCCATTGGGTGTTAAGACCATGTGGGTTTAAAAGAACTTGCCCAGATGGCTTCTGCCCTATAACCAGTATGGTCATAAACAACATGTGCTATTTCCTCATCATCTATCACAGAGGCTTCCCTTGGCCAGAGAGAGCACAAGACTGATTGTTCTTGGCTCATCTTCTCTTGCTGGACAGGAGTTCCCTGGTTCACATTCATATTTAGTAGAATTGGTCTTGTCACTCCCAGATTACTAGTTTAACTGCTCCATTAGGGGAACATCCAGGAATGGATGGGAAGAGGTTCCAAAACTTGAGACTGAAAATTCTGAGTGCAATCCTCTTTCTTTTTTTGGTCTCTGTAAAACTTTGAACCATATTTAATGCAATGTCGGCTTCACGAGGTCATTGGCTCCGAAGTCCAATTCCCAAACCAAAGGTTCCTTTGCTAATGTGGAGCATTGTGCCTTGCCTCTCCCATTTGTTTAGCTGTTTGCATCTGTAACAAAAAGCAGTAAGTTAAAGAAAAACACACAAGAAAAATGAAGCTTGTTCAGTCAGGGAAAACTCATGGCACAGCTGTTCCCCGAGTTGTCAGCATTACGAATATGTGAGACTTCCAAAGCCAAAATATCGCATCAACCTTGATAATTACATCAACAGCAGGGAAGTACCTCCAGCAATAAAGGAGATCACATTCTTGATTGCTGGAATTCTAATCATTTGTTTTTAATTTTGTAGGTATTTAAGCAGATAAAAAGAAACAAAAATTCTTTGCTGGATCTTTGCCTTGGAACAACTGTTCGTCTCACTCTGTTCACCTGAGGCTAAAAAGTTCCTTCATTCACCTCTGTCTAGGTGGTATCTCTAAGGACAGAGTTCCTTGAACTAATATAAGTGAGCAAAAGGACTTCATTCAAAATGCAGGCAAGGAATATCTATGTGTGGGTTTCCAGATGCTGTCTGTTAGATCATAAACAAGTGCTTCTTTACAGTTCCAATACTGCAGTGCTACTCATCTTTGCCTGCAAAAGCAGCGACCCAAAAAATCCTCAAAGGTTTTGCCTCTCCAGAAAGTGCAGTCTTAAATAGACACACATGTCCCCAAAGCTTCTTTATAACGTGACTGAAAAAATACATTCTACTGCACCAGTTTGTTATTTATTCTTTGTGTAGTCACAGCCACATTTGTTCAAAGACATTTTTTAAATGGTCATAGCAAGAAATGGAACCTGATTTGGAATGACCATTTCAAACCTAACTTCAAATACAGATAACAAAGATACAGCCCTATTAAATTCTGGCTAACTCTATGATTAAAGAACACTTATAATTTCATAGGTTAGAAGTAGAAGCAATGTTAGATATTTAAAATTAGGATAAATTTGTTATCATTTAATTGACAGATTTGAACCTGACAAAATGATCTATCTACATATTTTCCACTAGTGGCTACCTTCCAGAATAGATAATGGATAGGAAACATGAAGCCAGAAGTTGATGCTATGGTAAGCTGTAGGCAAAAGGGAGTTCTAATTGAAAGCATTTCCATACCGTGGGCACTGCTGAGTGGCTGCCATGTTAATTATATGATCCCTTCTTCTAAAGCAACTTCCACTTGGATACCAAGTTCAACTCCTGCCGAGAGGTCTCTGAAATGCCATCAACAATTGTGTTTTCTGACAAAAAGATAAAGTTAACTAATTGTAAGCACCCTTTGCTGGTGAACTTATAAAAACCCCACTGGCTTGTCTTCCTGGAGAGACAGCAAATAACGTGGGTCATGTGCATTAATATTTTGCACTGACATAACTTTGGCATAGGCCTTGGGTTCTTGCCAAGGTGCCACCTGGAACCGACAGCATATATTTAACACAACACAGAGCAACAGTCATATAAAATTAAATCACAATCCAGTCCAGTGCCTTACCTCTGGGAAAGGGACATAGGAGATATCTGGGTGAGAAGTAAAGAAAACAAGGCAGATATAGCATGATCCCCCTCTTAGCAGTCCCGCCATGTCATCTGTGTGATTTAAACTCATCGTGTACTAAAGGTCCCATCCCCACGTGCCATGCTTTGCATTTATCAAAACTGTATTTATGGATTTGAAATCCCTGATCACTTGGTTTCATTAGTAACTTAACAGAGAAGCAGCTTATCTGGTAACAGAGAGCCACTTTAACCACAGCCAGGATTATTGTCACCCAAATAGATTAATGGTTAATAATAGATCGATATAGCAATCTACAGCTTCATTTTACAGGTATGACTAAGGTCATTTTTCACCTCTGCTTTCATTTGAATCAGGCATTTATTTGCCAGGCATGTGGTAGCATAATGTAGATGGTTTATGATTAAACCAAGGCAAATTTCACATCTAGATGGTAGCAGCAGTGCCCTGGCAGTGTGTGCAGTCTCCTCAAAAAAAGCAAAGGATTGAAATTGCCAGGAGAATCTGTCTTCCATTCTTTTTCCCAGCAGCAGTGGCCATCTCCAGATTTACAAAGTTGAGCAGGTCATTGCAATTGTCAATGCATCTTTAGCCTCTTCCCTTTTTTATCCCTGTTTTAAACATGCAGCCACATTCATGGATTCACCAGTTCCTCTAAACTTTCTTCTGAAAATCTAGATTACTGACTGTGTCTGCAAAGCATTCCTCTATAGAAATGGGTATTAAAACAAGTACAAACTGTTATGGTTACCCTTTGTTGAATTGCTTCCTCATACAAACATATTTTCTGCAGACATCTAAATTCTTTATAAAGTACTGCCCCATTTGGTGTTGGTTTGCCCAGGCACTTGATTTTAAAATATGAGGAAAGGATGTTTTACAGGATAATGTTGCAGCTGTCATGAAAAGAGCTAGCCTAGTGTATTTTTGGAGAAGGGATAAAAGAAAGAAGGGACAATTGCATTACTTTTCTGCAACAGCAATGCCCCTGCCATTATGCTTCTTATCAACTTTCAGCCTTTCCCCACAAACTGTTAAACTGCTTATAGCAACAAGAATGACTTTTTCCCACTAATCTTACCTCATTTTCAGTAATTTTCCTATAATCATTCAGGGCTAGAAATGGCTAATATGACACTGTGCCGTCCTGGTTAGCTCAGCCTTCAAAAGTTGTCATTTTATTCCTATCTCTGCCACCAGACTGGTGATATTGTGACAAGCTGTTTCCTCCTCTGGAAAATAAATGAAATTATTTTGGAATCTCCTTTGCAAGTCTGTTTTAAGGTCTGCTGAAACAATGCACTGTATAGGAGCTGGACAATATTATGATTATTGTTATTATTCTTAACAACATTTGAGAGCTGATTTGCAATCCCTCTGCCTTTCCCTTTTCCTTTTCATGGAGGAGGCAGAAACCAGGAGGTGATGGGATCTACAGGATTTATTTTTTATTACTGACCTTTTCCAAAACACTGGCAATTTTTATTTCCCTTTCTAAAATACATATGCATCTCTAAGGACAAATCAAAATCTTCTGCACTATTTTTGAATGGGTTTCTAAACTTATTTTTATTTTATTCCTTTTACTGTCTTTCTACCACCTCCTTAACAAAGACCGAAATGAATGGAATTCCATTTTGGAAAGGCATGAGAAACAGATGCAAACATGTGTGCATTAGGAAAGGCATTCTCTGAAATGTCTTCAATTGGAAGAGCAAATTTAGGAAGATATTTGATGCTGGTAGCCTGTTGAATTGCTACCAAAGGCACAGCAGAATCACTATCCCTCTAGCTATACGAATAAGCAAGTAAGTATCACACACAAATAAATATGTATGTATAAAATTGAACATATATGTTCCTTGGAGCAGAATTGCAAAGCTGGAATTAGAATAAGCAGTTTCTGTATGATGTCCCCTTTTCAGCTGTATTTCCTGATTTAATATGCTTGATGCTATTTACAGAGGTTTTTTTAGAACAGTTCTCTGTTTCTCAACACCTCCTTTCCCTGCATTTTCATAGGATCTCCATCCAGACTTAGATGAGGATAATGCTGGACTTCAGTTAAGCCTGTGGAACTCTCAGGACTGGTGAGATTCCTGGAGGGTTTTCCTCTTCTCTGGTTTCCAAATGTCAGCAAGAAATTCACAACAGTGCTGCCTACCCCTAGAGTTGTTCCAGCATCTGAAAGCAGCTCACTTTGTATCTGGGGGATGTTTGTGGAGGGATTGCTCATGGCGGCAAAACATGCACGGAATGACAATCCAGACCTCTGAGCATTTTTCGTCAGGTACAGCATATCTGGTCTCTGGTGGATCTTACTCCCAAATCCTGCAGATGTGGCTGATTTTATCTGCAGAACAAAACAAGGGGAACTGTCTTCATGTTTCAGGCTAAAACCTAGAGAAATCATCTTCCTTAGCCTGACAGCCTAAGGGATGGCTGAGATCATGAATTTTTGTACTCTCAGAACCAGGCTGTGATTCCAGTTCATTTGTGTTTCAGCTGTGAGAAATTTGACTCACTCTGGCCCAGAGAGTAGCTGAACTGGTGTCCTAACAGTGAACAATGCTTTTCAAGAAATCCATCCAGTGGAGCAGTCTCCACACGGAGGGTTGTTAATGCAGCATTGTAGAGGGGCCCCTCTGGAGACTTCTGACTTCTCTTACTGAAGAGGAAGTGGTTGAGGTGATGGGTCCTAGAAACTCTGCAGGATCTGATGTTTTACATGCAGCTCTGTTGGATCATGTTCATCACAAGCAAAGAGGAGACATTTCTGTGGGCATCTCTTGCTTGGCTATTGTGTAGTTTGCTGTAGTCACTAGTTCACTGTAATATGGTAAGGCACCATGATGCTGCAGTTCAACTCCATGCCCACTTCTGTACGTACAACTCGGTGAGGCTCAGTTTCCCAGGAGGTTACTCAGCTCATCCTTTGCTGGCAAAAAACATCCCTCCGACAGGATTTGGTGCACTGAGTGTTGGAGATTTAGTCCACACAGGACCAGCGACTCCTGCATAGGCAGGTTACACAAAAATCAGAGAAAAGTAGGGTCAGGCAGTGACATGAACAGCAGAGCCCTTTTCATTCTTTTTGGACAGCTTATGGAGCTTCTTGACAGAAAGACACCACACGACACCAGATTCAGGGCTGAGCAGGAAAAGGACCTTCCCTTGGGGACAACAGTAAAGGGCAGAGTTAGATCAGCAAAGAAGGAAATGACAAAGTTTAGAAGGATGAAAGCCCCTTGTCCCTTGCAAGCTCAAATCCATCCTCTGGGAGGACATACATGGGGGACTCACATATGTCTTCTTCATCTCTTCCACCACTGGCCCCAACAACAGGCTGGGATGTTCTTCACAGGGTGGTCAGAGCTGTTGTCTCCATGGTTTTCCCCAGCACTGTGGTGCCTTGTCAGTATCAAAGTGAGGGCATCATGATCTGTCTGCTTTGGAATGAGGAGAAATACCTTGAACAGCTCTCATCACCTACTGCTCAGCTTCTACAAGTGCCTGTACAAGCTGTGAGGAGCTGGACAGTCAATCCTGTACTCGACCTCAATTTCCTCACCTCAAGAGCTTGTACCTCTCCTAGACCTACTGAAATACAATGATATAATTGTGATAGTTTTCTGTGATGTGACTGCCTCTATTTATAGAAAAGTTCTAATTTTCAGCTGGAGTCTATTTTCTAAGCTCCAAAGAGCAGTCGTGGTGTGGCATATGTTTTCTTACCTTGTTTAAATGGTCTTATACAGGAACATACCATAAAAAGCATGATTCTGGTACAGAAGGACAGCACAGATTTTACATTTAAATCTGATCTTCATCCCTATTTGGGAAACACGTTATATATTTCAATAGACAGCAGCATAACCTTTAGTCCCTTCCCTGGTGCGTCTTCCTGCCCGAATTTAGCTTTAAATTATACTGGCTAGCAATATCCACCAGGAGACGCTAAAGTAATCTAAGATCCTGGGGCACGTCGAAGCCCTGATCACACCCTGCGTGTCCTAATCCTGCCTCTTGTTGTAGCTGCAGGCAGGCAGGGAGGTCGACAAGTGGCGACCCTGTGCCCCGGAGAGCTGGTGAGATCTTCCTGCCTCCAGAGATGCTGGTTCAACTTGTGGGTCCAGCGCAATGCAACCCCCCGTCCCTTCCAGCCCCAGCACAGGGTATGGGTGTAGGTGACAATGATGTTATGTCACTCCTGTGCCTGTGTGGACTTTATGGCCGGAGGGCTGTGACAAGGAGGAGTATGTGTGTCTGGCACGCTGAGAGAGGGAGGGAGCTCCAGGCACAGACGTGATGACAGTAGATGGTGAAATCATCAGCCCAGGATTACAGTGAGAGATGGGGCCTGAGCCACAAGAGCAGAATCTGTACCCAAAGCTCAGGGGTGGTGGGGTTGGGCTTGGGCCCATCTCATATACAAACTTCAGTGCAGAATTCAGCAAAAAGATGCACTAGGCCCAAGGGAGAAAAAACAACTTACTCACACACAGAGATTAGCTGTGGAGGGGGATGCAGGGAAATACCTGCCAAGTACACTGTTTAAATATTAATGATTTCTTTTCCTCTAATTTAAAAAAAAATTCTCCTTTTTTTTTTTTTTTTTTTTTTTCCCAGTGGGAAAGCCCCTCCCCACTTTTATATCAGATCTGGTGCCTTTATTTCCTTCTTGATGAGATATTCCATCCCTCCCTAGCACACTGAGCACCATGTCTCTGCCATGCAAGAATCGCAGTGACCCAGCTCTCCCATCCCTCCCTTGGAGAGCAAATGTCCATCCTGTCTTGGAAAGGACAAGCTGTCTGCCAAGGCAAAGGAAGCTGCAGGCTGATTCAGAGCCAGGGCACCCAAATTCAGCCCCCACTGGAATAAAAGAAAAAAAAAGTAAAAATAAAGGTCACCTTTAGATTTCAATCAAGATTAGAATTTCCCAGGTTCGGGCTTGTTTTAATAAGGGGGCTGAATCAGATTGCTAAGGTGAAACTTCCTGGCCCACTGGGGATATTACAGCTTTGGAGTAAAATTTTGCTAAAAGCCCCACAGGTTTGAATTCTTTTCCAGCTATAGCTCAATTTTTCTGTTTGAACAAACCAGCAGTGAAGGTAGTGGTTGGTTAATATTGTGACTGGTTCTGTGCTTTGTGACAGTATCTCTTGCAGTGTTTAGGGAAGAAGATTTAGAAAACCGGGTAATCAGGGTGAGGCTTGAACACTAGTGCAGCTCTGGCAAAACATGAAAAACAAGAACTGCTCTGTCTTGCCTCATTTGTTGAAGATTAATTTTATTTATTTTTTGTGCTTGATAGCTAGGATGCTCCTTGTTTTATGCCTTTGCAGAGATTGTTTCAAGAAGGGTCATTTGAAGAAAAGAAAGTTGATGGTAGACAGAATCTACTGAAAACCATCTATGAGACATGCCCACTTGTAGTACTTTGATACTTTCAATGATTCTCCCGGACAGAAGTCCACCTTCCTGGACTAAGATCTATGTGAAAAAAGGAGCTTTTCTCCTGGGCCACTAAAATGAAGCTGGACCGCTACAAGGATGCTACAACCTTTTCCACTTTGATCTTTACCTACTGGGTATAAACTGGTGGAGGATTTGTGCCTTGCAGGATTAGGGTTGCTGCTGGTGGTGTTTTGATCTCTTGCTCAAGGGAATAAGCTGTGAATGTACGAACAGTTATTGTCACAACTGTCCCCATCCACAGAAATGATACCTTCCCTGATACCAGGTACCAGTGTGTGCCTGGGGAAAAGCATGACAGAAGATGATCCTGTAGTAGTCTTTCCTCTTGCAGTTTCCAGTCACATGGATTACTTTGTATGTAGTGTCTTTCCACTGACTTCTCCCTCATGAACTGATCCAATCATTTGTTGAATTTGATGTCCTGAGCCAGGGCACACCTGAGTTACCTGTTATGAGAGAAGCCACCTTTTTTTTTGTTTTGATCCTGAATCCTGCTAGTTTAACTTGATACCTGCCCAATCTCTCCTCCCCAGTGTGAGTTGCATACAGACAAAAAAAAAATCTCCCTTGGAACTGGGGTCGGCTGTGGAGATAACCTCCTTTCAAAAACTCCCATGGAAAATTTTCATCAGGGTGCTTCTAAGCTGTGATGAGATGAGTTCACAGAGTCCCATAGGCTTGGATCAGAGACAGGGCTTGGATAATGCACATGTGTGATAATGTACTGGCAGGGCTGGGTTGGCACAAAAACATGGACACCTACACTACCCTCTAATAAATCACTTCTGGACACGACCGCCAGGACATTTCTATTCTCACCAGAAAGACAGATTTGCTGTGGCTGTTTTTATTTTTTTCAGTAAACAAATTGATCCAGCCCAGATTTTGACCTTTTACAGAGTTAAAATGTAAACCACCATCCACAGCACCTAGAAAGGATGAAAGATGTGGGGAAACGTCTTTGCAAAATACGAAGACATTTATTTTGCGACTAAGCAACTAAGCTTTAAGGTTTTGTGAACTATATGACAACACTAATTGGCAAGCACTAATTGGCAAATTTAGAAACTAATCCTGCAATGCAGAAGTAAAGTAGCCATTCAGTAATAATCCCTCTTGGAACAAAGACAGGAAATTCAATATCTTTGCAGAATCCAGAGTCTGACTGGGGCCATGGGTTTCATGAACAGCTTCTCCAGGGATTGCATTTGTAAACTCTAAACAGATTAAGAAAACCCACTCCTGTGAAAAAGCCTCATCACAGTGAATTTTCCCCTTACTTAAATACTATCTGCATTTGTGCTGTAAAATAACCAAAGGTCATGGTGGGATTGGAATATTCTTGTAATGCAATGTTTTGCTTGATCAAGCAGAGAAGGGAGGAGAAAAATAAAGGAGCTAAACAGAGATATGTCCTGCAAAACAAATAAAAGGTAATATTTGGTTTGGGTTTGGTTGGGTTCTTCTCTCACCAAAACCTCCTTCTACATGTTTCTATGGCTCTTTAAGTCATGGATTGTTTGCATATTCTTCTGTGCTATCAGAGGTTTCTCCCCAGCCATGTTATTAGAAAATAAAATTATACTCATAACAGACAAAGACTAACCAGTGAATAGAAACCTAGAGGAGGTAGAAGAAGGAAAAAGAAAGAACTGTGTTGCTCACCTGGGACTGGTGCTAGCCAGGTGAATGGCAAATAGAGCAAGAATGATCTGTAATAGACAAGCTGTAGACTCACCAGTTGCTTTTGTGTCCGTATCTTTCAAACACATAAAGATCTAATCTTCATGAATTTGCCTTATGAAGGTGAAAGATGTCGGACTGGGGGAAATTGCTGTACCCCTGTTATTGAAAACAATGTCTTTAAAGGGAGCCTACAACTGTAAGAAGAAAAAGAAAAGAAGGGGAAAAAAGAAGAAAAGAAAAAAAGAAAAGAGGAAAAAAGGGAAAAAAGGCGAAAAAGAAGAAAAGTCAACAAGTTTGGGGATAAATGGTAAAGAGTCACAAATATAAGTGCAGGGTTATGTAGAAGATTATACATACTATAGATACAAGAAAAAAGATCTACTATAAAGCAGAACATAACCCTTATGCTGGTTCAGGAGGCTGTACAGAATGCTTCCAGCAGATCAATTTTATGAATGCCCTTTCTGCCCAAAGAGCTGCTTTGGTCACCAAGAAGAAGACTGAAAGGAGACTTGACAAGAATGTTTAAATACTGTTGGTTTTAACCAAATGGAGAAAACACTGCTAAAGAACTATAGTCCCTGTATTTGTGATGGAGGTTGAACAACTTGGAGTTACCTAAATGTGAGAAAAATGATGGAAGGTCAGACTTGAACTTGCTGTGAGCTTAGAGGTGAAAAATTTAAGCCTGTTTTTGCTATCAAAAAGGAAGCAAAAAAAACAAAAGAGGGAAAAAAAAAAAAGGAGAAAATTCCTTTGTCGGGTCACTTTCTAGATGCCCTTGAGGTCATTTTATCCTAACGGTGCCTCTTCTGATGTGGACACCTGCTCAGTGAGAACTGCGCTGAGCTCACTAATTCATTTCACAGCATCACTGGTAGGAAGTTATGTGTAACAAAGTCCAGGCCATGTGCATGCACATGGTTTTTTTTAGTCATTGTTGATGAAAATTCTTTGGGGATGATGAGTTACAATCACATGGAACAGATTTTTGGTTGTTTTTTTTTTTTTTGCTAAAAGCAGTTGTTGCAGCAAGAGTACCTGGTTCATAACCTGCCTGGTTTAGCAGGGGGATGCAGAAATCACACACATGAGGACCTAGATTTTTGGAGATATATTAGGCAGCCAAGCTGTATTAATTTCAGAGGGAGTGAGACATCCTGAACCCTCTAAGCACTATGCATTTTCCCATCATATCTTAGGCCATTATTCTTCATGTTCTTACTCAGCTAAAATCTCTATAGTATCCTCCTTGGTTCCTTACTCCGAGGTTTACTCACTATATCCTAACTCTGTTGTACCATGCCTTTCACTTGAGTTTATTGCTTTTTTACATCCCTGTTCCATCATTCTGTTACATTTACTAGAACTTTATTCTGAGCCCAATATCAAAAAATCTTTTTTGACTTTTCTGATGTGGTTCCATTAGTTGAATACAAACAAATTATCTGACTTATTTTTCTTTTGGAAAAAAACTTTGGCCTTTTTTGAGAGTCTGTGTATCTGGCAACAAAGCAAGAAAAAGCCAAGGAAGCGTTATCATGCCCATTTTAGGGAACTGAGGCAGAGCAAGGGAAAGAACGAGAGAGCAATTGTCTACATGAGTCACATGAAGACCATAGGGCATAATGCTCTGACCTGTTAAGTCACAGGATACCCTAAATGTAACCACTGAGATTTCCTTCTATTCAGCAAATCAGGAATGACATATGTCTGGTGCTCCCTAATGCTAAGGTAACTTTTGATGTGGTGGTTGAAGACTCCATACCTTATTTTAGCCTGTTGTCTTCTGCAGATTTTTTTCTCACAGTTTTAAAGGATTTTACCCATGTGCAATTTTTGAGGTGAAACACGGTGTAGAAAGATGTACACACAGAGATGTCCTTTGTGCTCCTAGCTGATTTCATCAGAATTCTGCTTCAAGTATCAAACCAGCCTTTTGGAAGTATCTGTAAAAAAGATTTGAGGGTGGTGTGACAAAGGAGGACTGAATATCCACCAAAAGGTGAGTAATTGTCCTCTGGACAGATACAGGATACTAGTGGTAAAATGAAGCCAGAGCCAGTGTTAAAGTCCTTGGACTCTGTGACCCCCAGTTCACCAGGGACTCTTTCCAGTGTCACAGGCTCACCTAAAACATGAACTGATCTCATATGAAGCTGGCACCAAGCTACCTAGAGGGCATCTGGTTTCCTTTTATGTTTCCTCTTATTAGTCACCTGTGAGGCCACTACAGCTTCACAGTTCCTGCATGCAGTGAGCCAGGAGTTCAGATATTACTTACATTAAAAAGCAATGACACGCATAGAAGATAGAATAAATTCTTGTTCCCATCTTCCCTTTCTCCTCTCATCTACCTGCAGGTGCTTCTGAAATAGAAATCTTTTGGATGCATCCCATGGGAGTCAGCGGGGGGTAAACGTTGACTCCTGTGAGATTCAGGCGCCAGCTCTTTGGGGATGTTCAGATCGTATGTCTAGACAAGATAACATCCTTCTCTGAACCCAAGAGCTAACCCCTGGGGGACCCATTATTCATGTATAAAACACCAAGAGAAACTTTCACTGCATGCAGCTTCCTTTTTCTTTCCCTCCTCCCCGTGGGAATTGGCTTAGTTTAACCCTTTCATCTGTATGAAACAGCAACTTCCCTGCTTAAAGCCATGACTGTTTATCCTCCACCCTTCAGGGCTCAGCACTCTGCACCTGCAAAAACACTGTGTCTGGCTGAACAATGCCAGGTGAGCCTTCACCAGCAGCTTTAATGTGAAGTCCAAACCCAGAGAGACCTCCTCCTTTCCCCATGGAGGATAACAGTTCTTGGACTGAATCTCTAGCCCTGTCTGTAGGGCCCAGGTAGCACAAAACAGCAGGCAGTTTGCCCCAAGAAAGCACCTGGAGTTACTCCTGAGACAGAGGAATACCCTGAGCATACTAGAGTAATGGGGATATACAAGGTGCAGAAGACACAAGATACAAGACACTTTATTCTGATCTGCTTTCAGTAACATCAGGGCCCTAGAAAGTCTTATGATCTAGTGTAACTTTGTAAAGGTTGAGGAATGGTTTGCATTCTGGGTGACAGTAACGGGGTAAAGCATCTCCCAAGACTAAGGTATGTGTAAAATCAGTGAATGCTGTCTGGACATGCACTTTTCCCTTTATGGGCTGACCAAAGGGTTACATACACCTTTTTCATGTTTGCTATGGACAGATGTTACTGATTTTACATGAGCTAGTCTGACTGTGCAAATTCATCAGCAGATCACTTTTAATCTGGTTACATGACTGAGTTATTTTATCTAGTCTCCATCACCGTATTATTACACCATCAGATTTTTCCAAGGCCCTCAACACATGGAGGCCAGCTTAGCATCTCTACTTTTTGGTTTTCCTCAGCATATCATCCTTTCTTCCTAAGGCTTTTGGTTTGGATTATAATGGTCAGAGAGGAAAACACAAATAAACATAGAACAGTCTCTCTGAGAAGATTTGCTTTGATCTGTATCTTGCAACATGGCAAGAGACATCTGTCCACAAAAACATTTGTCCCAGCAGTTCAGCTGTTGAAAGATGGAAGGGAGTTGCGTGTCTTTATGAGGTCAAGTTGGCAGAGGAGAGAAGAAATTTGGTCCCTACAGTAACCTCTATATCCAGAAATTATCTGGATCTTGGATATGACTGATCATGTGTATCTATTTATAAAAGGCCCTTGCAGGCAGCAGTAGCACCATATTGCTCTCTGTTATTGCATCTTGGCTGAGTTGAAAAAGTCCCTTCTAGGCAGGTGGTGTGTTTACACTGTGTGGATCCAACAGCTATCTCCATTTATGAAAGAACAAATGGCAATGGAGATAAGAAAATGGAACCCAGTAGACATAAATTATGCTTATTGAACAAAACAGCAACCTTTTTTTTCTTCTTTTCCTGTGCATTGAGAACTGCAGAGATTTCACAACATCACATCTGATTCATCACAGTGATAGAGGTCCATGGCTGGATTAGAGTAGTAAAATTCTTGCAATCAACAATGTGGAAAAAGCAAACATATGTTATAAATGTTTCTACATTTAGAAAGAAATGGGATGTTGCACTCTTATGGCATGAGAATAGTGAGCTCAGATCCCTGTCCATTAGTAACTAAGTATGGTTTTAAACAACTTCAGTAAGGGATAAATATTTTGAAATCAGTAGGCCCGGATAACTTGCACCCAGAAGTCCTGAAAAGGTTGTCTCTAGCCAATTTAATTTAGTTTTTAGTTTTTAATAAATCTTGGCCTTCCCAGTAAATTCCAGTAGATCATAGCAGCTAATTTTGTGCCAATATGCAAAGGGCCAAGAAAGATGACCCAACTAATAGTAAGCCAGTGAGCTTGACACCAGTCTTAGACAAAAATAAAAACCAAAAGAAAAAAAAACCAAAACCACAAAAACAGGAGTCAAATAATTAAAAATTAGAGAACAATTGTACTTACTGTCAGTCAATACGGTTTAATAGAAATGGGCCATGTAGAACAAAGACAATTTCATTCTCTGATGAGATCGCTAATTTTGTTAGCAAATGCCATGGGGAAAAGATAACAGACTTTAAAGGATTTTATCTTTCCCAATATCCTCATTTTAAAAGCAACTTGCTCTGTCTCATTCCAATAAATTCTGCACTAAATTGGAGTTGATTAAACTGCTGCATAAAAAACCACCTCGTGAATTAGGGCACTTTTACAAATGAGGGTTTTCTGGAGAAGTTAGATGAGGAGGCGAGGAAATCAAATCTTTTCCCAGTGTTATCCAATAGCTTGATCAAATAAAACTGCAAAGAACTAGCAGGAGTATTCACTTATATTTTTACTTTTACTTTTTAAAAGCTCAGAATGATCATCCCACATGCAAACATCCCTGCCATGCAAGGAAGCAATGGAAAAGAGTTAAAAAATCTGAATCTTAGCTTAATGTTAATTAAGAACAAAACCAGTATTTCAGCCTTTCATGAGTTACTACAACAACATTTTTCTCTCAAATGAAGAGAAACATTGATTAAAAAGATCAATATGCTTGATAAACAAAGCCTATTTAAATGAAATACAGACATGGGAACAAACAAGTAATTTTGGAGATACCCTCAATAAAGAGGACTGTTTTCTGAAAAGTGGTGGCTCTGAAAGGGTCATAGTGGGCAAGTGATTGAAAATGTGAGAAAATTGTACTCAGAGAGTAATTATCAATGGTTCACTGACAAAATAGAAGGATATTGGAATAAAGTTCTGCAGAGATTTGTTCCTGTTTCCTGTGCTAATCAATATTTTCATTAATGACTGAATGATGGACTTTTGGTATTAAATTTATGGATGACACCAACCTGGGAGTAACTGAGGATGCTAGAAGGCAGGAGAACTGTTTAGTATGATTATAGCAAATTGGAGAAATAATCTGAAAAAAAAGAGGTGATCTTCAGTAGGAATGATTATAAATACTCATTCCTTAGGCAGCAACAATCATTTTCTCAGATATGGGATGGATAGTGCTCTCTGGGTAGTAAGGATCTGGAATTGCACTAGAGCATGATCTGAACATGAGTCAACAGTGTTTTAATATTGCAAAAAAGACAAACAGTGTGGGGATGTATAAACACAAGTGTCGCCTGCAAAATACGTGCAGTAATCCTTTCCCGGAGTTCAACGTTGATAAAGCCCTGGCTGGAGGCTCTTCCAAAGTCCTGAGGGCAACTTAAGACCTCTGATGCCAAACAAGATGCAGATCAACTGGAGGAATCTGAGAGGTTGGAGGTCTAGAAAAGGAGACATTGTTTGTCCTGGACTGTAGGTATGTGAAAGGATGCTGCAGAAAGGAAACAGATGCTCAGTTTCTTCATGCTTATGGCAAGCCAAAGTCGTGGCTTAAATGACAGGACAAGATCCCAGATAGGAATGAGGGTAAAAAGCTTTCTAAGCAGAAGGCAATGAATCACTCCAGTGCATTGCCTGGGGTGCTCTTCCCCTGGGAGGATTACTGGAGGTCTTTAAGAACAAATTAGAGAAGTATCTTTAGGGATAAAACATCTGGAATTGATCCTGAATTTGGGTAGGGAGGTAGGCTGGAAAGGAATCTTAAAGTCACTCTAATTTCTGAACATTGTAGTGAAAGAAACAATTCAACAGATGCCATAAGAGTACAGGAAAGAGTGTTAATTAGAAGTAGTAACTCTTATACAGGAATGAGCTTTGAATCCAAATAGTGTCACTGCTCTTGCTTTCTTCAGCAGAATGATGTAAATTATGATGCAGAAAACATTTCATTGAGGCTTAAGGTTTGCAGGGACAATGTAAGATATATGTAAATTCGGTTTTCATTTAGGCAATAAATTTAGTCAAAGGAAGTGGGAATATTATTTATATTCATGAAAAAATTTTGTTTGATATTATCAAATAAATATGTTTTATTTCTTGCTTTGAAATTATATTTTATATTAAAGTTGATATTTTAAAAGATAAATTTCATAGAAGAATTTAAAAGTGTTGAATTACTTCAAAATGAAGCCTAATAATTTTCTTTGAACCAGAATTCATTTTGCCACTTTTTTCTCAAAAATAATATCTCAGTGCAAAATAAAGTGGGGGTTTTTTCAGCAATATTTTGTTTGGTGATGAAACAGAAAAAGTTTGTTTTTCCCTAGGTGTGTTTGCAAGCCTTTTGAGACCTGGGTGAACCTTGCTACATAGGAGCTCTACACCAGCCCATTTCAACTACTTTTCTCAGCAGAATCTTGATTAAGAATGCTGTCTCTCCTTTGGATTGCAGGCTTTCTCATTCAGTAAGTTGCAGCACCCAGGGAAGAAGTTAATATATTCCTCTATGTTTAATATCATACAGAGCCATAAAAAGCAATGAAAAATTGGCAAAAAATGAAGATGAAGATATTGATGGCCCAATAAAAGAGATGGCAGACAAAATGTAATGATCTTCGATACCTAGGAAGCATGCTAGTAATTTCTTTAAACCTCTAGATGACTGATCTATGATTTGCCAACATATTCTTTTCCTTCTTTCCTTCTCTTCTGTCATACACTTCTTGTGGATGTTACCTCCTATCAAGTGTACTTAATCTGGCTTGTGTTACTCTAACCCTTCAGTGAAGAGCAAAATCACCCTCAGCCTCACCCAGCTCCCTTCCACATCTTTCTCTAACTAGTCCAATCCACTGGCTCCACAGCCTGCTCTTTACACTTAAATCAGTAAGGCTCATGGACTTTGTGTGGGAGGGGGTTGAGTCCTCTTCTCCTCTATCTCTCTACTCACCTGTTTATATCTTCCCAACCCACCTTCTCAGTCAAACATGTCCGTGAAGAGATAACAGACTTTTCCTCCCTCAGCAACATGGGCTGCTGTTGTTCAGGCAAGAACTGCCTCTGAAGTGAGGATATCAGAAATTGTCCAACAGCTGCAAACACTCCTGAAGGTCACTTTCTGGTAAGAAACCCTGCGGAGTGTTGGCTTAATATCTGGGGGCCTATTTTACTTCTACAGTAGCTCACCTTTTCCTTTAAATGTGAGCCTTGAACAGGGCTTCTGCTTGGGGCAACTTCATAGCAGTTGATAGATTTATTTTTGGTTTTTTTGAAGTACAGGGTGCCTACATTCTCTCAGGCAACACACGTAAAATCAACTATATGAGTTAGGTCTAGCTTGCACCAGGTGTCATTGACACCAGCTGGGAAGAACTAGGGGTATCAAACCAGTATGAAGATGCTCAGAACGATACCTTGTACTTTTCTAGATATCTTACCGGGCTAAACAGAAAAAGGAGTATTAAAAAAATTCTCTGTATCTCCTTGCTAAGCAAATCTGTAAACCCTACGTTCCTTCTCCAGTGCATATTGGACATGGCTTCCCTTCTACAGACAGGGGAAATGAAAACAATTATTTGTCTTTAAACTACTCTGCAGCTGTAATTTAATTCTTTGGCCTGTTAATTCAACTAACCCAACTCATTTCAGTCCCAGCAAGTTATAGAAAAGATATAGTTTTGAAGGATTTTCACAACAAGCCCACTTTGAGATCCAGCCCAGGGAGCTTTCAAGAGCTGAGTGTTTCCTCCAAGTTCAGGGAATGGAATTATCCTATTTCGAGGGCCAGTGGGGATGTAGATGATGCTCCTCTCCAAATATACGCAGAGACCTGTAACTCCAGTGACTCTTGTTGCCCTTCATCCCCTCTCCCGACTTCCTCTTGATGCATCTGTTTCCACAGAGTGAGTTTTGTTTCAACTCCTGATTACGATATTGGTCCCTGATGATTCTCTTTCTTCCAGACTGCAACTGTGAGCAAACACCTTTGACTGTCCAGAGCAGGAGGCACTGGTGTCAGATCATCAAGGTTATCTCCTGCTGTCAGTCCTGTCTTCTGGAAGACCTGTCCCACTCTCAACCACAGAGAATATGGACAATTTTGAATCACTGCAGTAGCACTTCAATCCCCTGTCCTCCATCACATTGTTGAATTGTCAAAGGACTGTACAGGAAAACTGACAATGAAGTAGAACTCTGCTTGAGTGAAGTGGGACATAAATTGTCCTTCAGAAGGTCTTCAAGAGAAAAGAACAAACTCACTCAGGCCAGCAAAAGGATTCCTGAAAATGAATCTAGCACTGTCCAGGGTGCATATATTTCCATATAAAGTCTGTGTGAATACAGTAAATGGCCCAGAATATTTCTCCTAAATATAATTAATGTCATCTATGATATTTTATTCTGTTCCATTTCCTTCTGAATTAAAAAAGCAAGTAATTCAACCCATCTGAGAGCAAAAGCAAGGTGCAAGGAGTCTCTGTCTTCAAACAGGATGAGTGAGTGCTAATGTGAGCGTGTTACAAAGAAAAACTTTGCCTCTGAAAAGGTTTTATGTTTCCCTGAAGCAAGGAGTAGCTGCATTTGTACCAGCTCCATAGCCTGTCTGATATTGATATGTCTTGAGTCATCTTTGAAAGCCTGGTTCTTTCTTCTGATAGATAAATATAACCCCAGATTATTTTCACCCATCTGCAAGAGAAATCATTATGAAATTAACCAGTGATCAACCAAACCACACGGGGAGCTCAGAAAGAGTTTTTAGGCTTTTTCAAATGGCTGGCTGTTCTCTCTCCATCTGGTTGTATTTAGCTCTGAAATGTAATTTTTGGTGCTGATCACTGCTGGGTAGACCATACAATTAAGGTATTTGAAAAACAAACATTCCTAAACCACTGATCATTGGGGAGATGGCTTAGAAACGACAGCCCATTTTCCAAGAAGATGGTTAGGAAAGGGAACCTGAAAGCTTAAGATAACATTGAAAAGGAAACAGAAGAAGTCCAGGGAGGGGAAAAAAAAAACAAAAGAAGAAAAAAGAAACCAACCAAATAAACCCACCCTCACAAGGATTTTAACTGCTTCTGTAGTACTTTCAGACTTATGTTACTTGAATGCTTTAAGGAATCCAGCCTAGTTTCAGTGGATTTCTATGGCTTCATGTCTCTACACAAGGGATATGTACTGAGAAGTGGAACCTGCGACAGTTAGAAAACAGGAGATGTTTGCAGTGATAGGAGGAATTTCGGCTCTGTAGGTCTTCCTTGGATTTTACAATATCAAATTTCAGGCATGAACGAGTGCAGGACTGAAGGCCTAGAGACAAATTTGGACGTGCCTCTCTTTACTGGTACCCTGCTGATTATTTCTTTTTCCCACCTAAACTCAGCTCGCTTTGGCTCACCTCCCATTATCCTCAGGCAGCTGCATTTTTCTTCTTAAACAATTCCAAAACTGTTCGTTGCTGAAGATAAGTGCCTGGCTCATTCTCACATGAAAGATGATTTAAAGCCAGGAAGTTTTTTACAGTTCCATTTTGACTGTTTTATCAGTTAATGAAGAAGATAGAGACAGTAAAAAAATAAAGACTGTGTGATTCGGTGGCTGGTGCAGGAACACAAGTGTTCAGAAGCGAGCCAGAAATTAACAGTTTTGACCTCTTGCAGAGTTCAGGTATAAGTGTGAATGTTGCTGAGGCACTACTATGCAATCTGTTTAAATCAAAAATCAGGATCTCCATCCGGAGAAGGGTCAACCCAGTCCTCAGATGCAGAAGTAAAGCTCTTCTCTAGCAATAGTACTGCTATTGCAGTCAACAATGTTGTGAAGATACTGGGTTAAGGATAGGACATTTCTGGATTTCCTCGAAGTCTGTGGCTGCCTTTGACTGAGGAGAGTAAAGGTTTTGGATCCTGCACAGGAAGGTGATGCAGAGGCCAGTGCAGAAGCCTCCAGAATGTGAGATAAGCTTTGACTAAGCCTTTTAATACTTGGATGCTTAAGCAAAGATAACCTCCAAGCTTTTGGCAGCCTTGCCCACAACTAGCTGAAACACAGAAGGACCAGGTAATTACCTAATGTGGTAAGAGCAGTTATGGGAAGTGTGTAAAAGGTAAGACAAACTCTACCTGAGACCAAGGCTCATTCTCACATCTGGGATTTTCATGCCCAATGCAAGTTCTTTCCCTTAATTTTGCTGAGATGCATCTACTGTTGAGGTGAGTCTTGGCATGGCTTTGCTTCCTTCCTAGTCAACACTCAAGAAATCTCGAATGTTGTGGGCTTGTGGAGAATAGGGAGTGGAGTTCTGGGTCCTTCTTCCAGACTGTTACTTGGATGGAAAGGCTGTCAAAATTCTCAATTTTGCATTTTTTGAACAGTTGTTACTCAAAACACAGTCAAATCTACAGAGTTAGACCTCCCTAGACTTTGGGAAGACTGCATCCCAGTGTGTCAGCAGTGTGCAGGAGTTGCTGAATCCCTGGAAAGCACCTAGGGAGCTTCCATAAACAACTTTTAAAATGATAATGATAGTTAATGACCTAATTTCCTAGCCAGCCAAAATACCTGCGGAATCAAAGTCCCATATCTGAATTAATCTAAACTCCTGGGAGGTTTTGTTCTGGACTTAATATTCACAATTACTCCTTTATGTCTGGCATTTTTGGGGCCAAATCAAGACCCCAGTTTAGATATCCAAAGTTGGAGATAATTATTTATTTTCTGCAAAATACCAGATTGCAGCATTGTGTAACAGCAAGGGGTCTCAAGGAAAAGGCAATTTTAGCACCTTTCAATGAGGCAGATATATGTGCAGAATATACTACATAAACAGCAGTCAAGCCTCAAAAAGCTACAGCAAAAAGAGAGTATATATCCTTCTAAATTTCTTGATCTCATTATAGTTATGTTCCTTATTTCTAACCCAAATTTTCTTTGCTGTAAGTTGGAAATTTTCCCCTTCATCCTTTACTCAATTGCTAGAGCAAAAGAGTCACCAACAACCTCTCTATAACTACTTGCCACATACTGAAAGACAATTTATCAGTTCTCTCTCCACCTTCATATTTTTTCGTTTCTTCTTTAAACTGGCATGTAGTATGCAGCAAGTCCTGGATTCTACCTATAATTTCTGCCTGTTCTAGAAAGATATCTAAGCTGCATTGCCCTCAGTTCAGAGTGAGACCTGTCTATGTGGGACTCACTAGGCAAATCTATGCAAACTGAAAAATCAGCATATTCTGCCTGCTCTTGCAAGACAGCCTTTTGTGGTGAGTTCCTTATAATTATCAGTTAATTGTTGTGGATCCCATGTTGCCAAAAATTTGAAGATGTGAAGATTGGATGCGGGTACAATTTGCAGCTCGCAGGGTACTTAGCTGTTCCAACAAAGATTTCAGCACCTTTCTACAACATATGCCCACAAGCCTGTGCTCTGGTATAAATGGCAATAGGGTTTCTGACTTGTGATATCATCTCCCCTTCCTGGTAAGACTGGATAGAGTTGGTTGGTTTGATTTAACCTTCCTTTTCTTGGTAGTCTTCCTTTGCAAAAGCATCTGTGTAGTTAAAAAGTCCCTAAAAGTGCATGAAATGTTCTTCAGTAGCCTGAGACATGGAATAAAAGTCCTAATTCTAACCCATCAGAAAAACATGGTTTCCCCTCCTCTAGACTTCAGTTTTCTGCAGCCATCAGAAAAATAACTTCCCTGCCATACATGACAGGTCTCCTTTGTGCAGATGCTTCTGGTTTTGCTGATCAGTTTTTCCCACCTAGCACTTAGATACCTCTAGTGACAAGACAAGGTTTTGGAACCAGCTCTGGGCAGTAATCATAGGGCTGCTCACATGCCATGTCCCGGACAACAGGTCACTCATTTCCAGAATTTTGGTGGTGAGATTAGTGAATATGGCATGAAAATCCCCACACCTCACTCAGTGGAAACACATGTTGCGCAGAAACTTGGGCAGTATCCCGTTGTACATCTTTCACAGGAGCAAATCCATTTCACCTGAGCCCTCACCAAATTCTGTCTTGGCACCCAGAGAAGCACAGCTTCATTGCACCCAGAAAAACAATAAGGAAACAAAGATGATCCATGGACTGTTAGTTTTTTATGGGGAACAAAAGAGATTGCTATAGCTATGAGGAACTTATGAGCTCAAATACATCACACCATGGATTATACTTCATACAATTGTATTTACATTTATTTAGCAACGTTAAAAACTACACAGGGAACCAATCACATTTCTAAAGCATCTGGACTTTAGAAAAAAACTAGCTCGGACAACCAAGGCCAGGACTTGGTTAGCTGTCTGCTTTGGTACATGTGAAGTTGATTTTTTGCACTCACTCTACAATTGTACTTTCCCTTTTTTTCAGTACAGCTCTGTTTTCCTGGCCTTGATCACAAATAATCCCTAAGAACTCAAACACTGTCAGTATACATGCTACTTTATCTGCACTGCTTTATAAGTTTGCATGCGTCAGAAAAGAGTTCAAAAGATTCTTATCTTCAATTTCGCAAATATATATAAATATATATATATATATAAATGAGGAGTGTTCCGTATTCCAATAGATTTACCATTTAGGATGAAGATTTTTAATTTATTTGCTTATACAAATCTTCTGACTCTTTCTAAAAAAATGGCAATTCAATCTGTATTCTGCATGAACTGCACTAATGTAGTATTAGTGATATTAAAATCATTTACTGTTGAGTCAGATTCTGAATTTCTTTCTTAAGCCAAATTATTATTGGCTTGTATGTGAGTTTTGTCTGAGTGAAGACATCAGATTTTAGCCCTTGTATAACTCCAGGTTTCTTGTAACTCATTGCAAAATACTTTAAGAACTAGTTATATCTAGCTAGTAGACATACAATTACAGGTGAAATGCCATGATGAGTGGGATGAGCTACAAGCCATTTCAAAGGCTGCACAGCAACATTTCACTGTGAGATATGACAAGAAATGAATAACATTACACCCCCAGTAAAAGTTTGGGTGAAAGGAATCAAGTTACCTTGTAGAAAAGAAAATTCAGTGAAGGATTTAGTAAAGTTTCACCACAACACTGAAAGCGCGCAGCTTTACAAAATACATCAAAATTGTTCAGAGCATGCCACTGACAGAGAGAGAGAAGGTTCAGTATGAGGCTGGAAATAAGTTCATCACAAGATGGACTTCAGCTTTGTAGCATTCTACAAATGGGTTGGGATGGAAACTACAGTGACTCAAAATCCATCACTGCCCTGAACTGGCCAAGCAGTTGAACCAGATGATCATTGTACGTGTCTTCCAGCTGCAGTATTCTGTCCTCTTCTCCTCTATTACATTATATTACATTGCATGTAAGGACCTCAGAGAACCCATCCATACACTCTTTACAAGACTCTTTCTTGATACCCAACTAAAGACTCACCCTAGTTTTCCCTTAGTATTCATCTTTGTTGCTGTGTGAGTGCAAGACATACCAAACAGGAAAAAGCACACTGCACTAGCCAATTCAAACAGAGAACTTTGGCTAGGGCTGTGGGGTGGGATGTAGTTGTTATCTTGATGTGCTGAGAATGATTTCTCATATTCAACTGTGTGCAACTGGCACGAAGCACCCACTCTGCAGGAACAAATCTCATTCTAGTATTCCCTAATACGGTGAAAAAACTGGCTTAATAAAGGTGTAAGTTAATAAATCACAAAAATTTTAAAAGGAATTTTGTGGAGGAAAAAAATGAAGAGACAGACCCCTATTACCACTGGCAAAGATTTCAGTGCAGCTTTTAGGGAAATATCAATCTTTTGGGTTGTGACTGGCTTACTGAGCACCTCCCTTGTCATATAATTGCCCATGAAATTGCAGCCCATACGGTTAAAATATTAAACAGGATAGCATTACAGTTTTTAATCCACAGCTGAGACAAAGCAGAGATCAGGAATAATCCTGTTCAACAGCACCACGTTTACTGTCTGATGTGGGAGGTGTTGATTAGCTTTTAAGTAGAAACATATTTTTTAAAGTTACATAATCTGATGCTCAGATTTCCCCCTCCCCCTTGAAAAGAATTAAACTAAATATTATGAGATTGGTTTTGGGGGAAAGGGGGTGCACCTGCAGCTGGAGTTTTCCTTTCTCCTGCTCCCAAACCTATTACTCAGTGAAGAATATTTGTGCAGTGCATCGTGTATAAGATCACACATTCAAGTCATCACAACCTGACTCAGCTGTTACTCAGTACTTCCTTGGGCATTGGAAATTTGCCTGAAGGAAGACTGGGAATTGAGTGAAAATGGCAGGAGGTATAAGGAACAGAAGCATAGAAACTGGAAGGACAAAGGATCTCTTTCCTTGTTCATGACCCACAATGACCTGTCCCAGCAGCTTTGCACCTTGGGACACCCCTTGCAGGGCACCAGGTAACTTCCTGTTGTTTTTCTTATCTTGATGTGCCCCCTCTTCTGTAGAGCTGATTTTGGACACAATTCTTACCTCCATTAGATGAATTTATTTGCCTGTTGCTGTTTGTGCAGGTACTGGAAAACAGAGCATGAGCCTTTCTGTAAGGGATTTCTGTTCGGCTCGTTACCTGCTGTCCTGGGAATTCATCTTGGGTACCCAAAGGAGGTAAGGTTTGAGAGGACAAAGTTCCAGGTTCTTGGACATATTTCTGCTGGAGTGCAGTGAGTAAGGTCCTGGTGCAAAATGTTTCAGCAAAAAAAAAAAGTCGAAATGTTCTTAATTTGGCATAGTTAGCCTAAGTTAGCCAACATCATTTAGAGAACTAGTGGAGCCAAAACAATTCAAAGTGCTCTGGGTTAGTCCAATAAAGAATCCTAAACTTGCATTTGAACCCCTGCTATAAGTCAACTAAAGTTAAGAACAGTGCTTACTTTCCACTTTCTTCCTCTCTCTATTTTTTCCTTTCTTTGAAGTGTAGGCACCCCTGCCAACAGGCACCTAAATAAAATTGGAGGGATTTTACAGAAGTGCTGAGCACAAACAAACCTAATCAAAATCAGAAAAAGCTGTGGGTGTTCAGAAATTTTAGGTGCCCAAACAGGGATTTGGCTTCACAGAGTTAGACGCCCTTGTTTGAAAACTTTTGGCTCAAATATATACTACCCAACCCATTGTATGAGTGTAATGTTCAGTGAAATGTCAAGCTCAGTTTAAACCTCTGGGAAACTAATAAAGTCTACGTACAGTATTCACCTGGGAAATTGGCCCTTTTGGTTTCTTGCAATTACTTAGGAAACAAGACTCAGTGCAAGAATCATCATGTTGCTTTTTTTGTCCGTTTTTTCTCTCTCTTTCTGTCTCTTTTAAAAAATTCTTTCTTTCAATTTGTTTCTTTTTTTAATTTTTAACATATATATCTGTTTATTTATTTTCCTTACTTTCATCATTTTGGAATTTCGAGCACATAAAAAAGGCCAGAATAATAGCCCTGAAATCAATTTTCCAGGTTGTACTTGGAGGTGAAAGATTACATCACTCACCAAGCCTGGGCTCTGGGGCCAGCTCAATCAACATTACGAAGAGTCTTCCGAGGGACTGCGTCAGCCTTTCTTCTAAAAGTGCTTTGTGTAGTGGGCACAGCTGGCTGCTACAGGCTAGATAGATATGAGCATAAACCAGGACACACAAAAATGACCCTCGTTTTACAGTGATTTTTAGACATTCAACTCCTTAGAGTGCAGCAACATTAAGCTCAAGGTGCTCTGAATGAGAGTGGGTCCTTCTCTGTGCAGAGACAAATACGGTTCAGAACAGAGGGGTTTTTCTCCCATGTGCAAGACCTCAGTATATGAGGATCAAGGGCAAGAGGTTGTTGGGCTGTTGGTGGGTTTTGCTTGTGTCAAGAAGAAAGTAGACTGGAAATGGGGGGGAAGAAAGAAAAGCTGAATATCAGGCTCTGTCAAAACATCCAAGCAGCTGGAAATAGGGTTTGGGCAAAGGAAAGAGGACAAACATCAATCAATACAGATGTTATTCCCAAGCTTCCGAGAGGGTATTGCAATCCAGATTTCTGGCCCAGGAGTCAGACCCTTGCCCAGTAGCAGCTGTGTTTTATGTACCCAATCCCCCCTTAACGTTTTCCATTTTAGCCAAGTCTCACCATACTTCCGCTTCGCTTTCTGAAATTCAGATGAAACAGCTGCAGGATGCATCATGCCAGGCAACTCCTTCAATTTTCTCTCTCACAGCAATAATTAAAAAATTAAACCAGTTGACGCTGCATGAATGAGAAGGTTAATCAAAACCAGACCCTGCTGGTGGCCCAGTTCCAGTTGAGCTCAGATGGGTGGCAGGGGCAGAGCCAGCTTCATGCAAAGGTTTGAATAAAGATGCAGATGGTTGGAGAAGGCCTGGTATGTATGGGACTGTGCTGAGATATCATTTGTATTATAAGCTTTACCAAGGATGGGCTCTGACCTTGTTGGTGCTCAGCCTTCTTCTCGGGACATCTCAGACATCCTGTCCTTTCCTTCCAGCCTGAAGTAATTGCTCATTTGAAAACCGCACACTTTTTGCTGCACTTAAGTATGAACAAGCATTCTGAGAAACGGCCATCACAGGCCACAGGGAACATATGTATCTATTTGTTTTTCATTAGTATTAATTACATTTTTAAAAACCTGCTCTTTCATTCCCCTCTTCAGCTGGAACTAGCAGAGGCAGGTCCTGTTCTGGGAAACACAGTTGTTTCTGGTAGTGTGAGCACTGACAGATGCGTGTGTTCAGAGGAGAAGGTCCCTATGAACTGGAAAGCCTATGAAGTAGATGTTCAAACACACCCAGGCTGTACCAATAAGCTCTGAATTAAATTCAAATAATGAAACAATATAATAAATATATTAAAATAATAAAAATTCATTTTCCTTGCAGAAATTCACTGGAAGAAGCCATTAAGAATTTTGTTTTGAGAGGTGAGAGGCACCTACATACTCAAGTGAAGTCAACAAAACCTGCAGATACTTAAAGCACCCAATTCTCAGACCCATAAGCCAGGCTTCAGTCGCTAAACATTAGGCATCAAACTGAAATGTGCAAATCAGGTGTATAATACCTGAAGGCTTCCTCTGTCAAACGTATAGGCACAAAAGAGTTCAGAGTTTTAATTTTCTAAATGCCTTTTTGGTTTGTATATGGATGGAACTTACTGCTTCTTAGCACTGCAGTCAGGAGAGTGATATCCGGGGTCTCAAGGTCTTGATTATTCTACTTGCACCTGCTCTAAATTCCTGTTTCTTATTCTTGAATTGGAAATGGATATATAAGAGTGCATCCTGATGTGTCTCTGTGAGGATCCTAACGCAGTAGTAAAAACCACTAAAAATTATAACTAATTAGAGCAGGAGAAAGTGGGACACTCTCTCCCTTGAATCTGAGGTCTTGCAAGATGTCAGGGGGTTAAAGCAGTTCTAAAAAAAAATGAGACTTACACATTACACTGCTGAATATGAAGGATGAGAGCTGAAACAATGAGAGTGATACATTCCAAAGGCTGATAATACAAGAAAAATCTATCAGCTCAGCTTTCGAGCCCCAGTGGAGACCACTTGGTCAAAACAAAACAAAACAAAACAAAAACCAAAATGATGTATTCATCTGGAATTCATTGAGGGTTACTCCATAAAAAAGGATTACACGGAAAGTGGACCTAATCCTATGCATACGATCTAGAAGTAAGGTGTCCTCCTGTAGAACCATTGAAAAGCTGCTCTGTAGGCATAGTTCCTGAGTAGCTAAGGAGAACCAAAATTTTTTTACAGATCCTTCTGTAAGCCTTCACTTAACATATGTGCCCAGCAGCAGGCTCATCTGCTCAGTCAGGACCTTGGCAGCTGCTTTTGCTAGCTCAAGTCTCCTGTAAAGAGGCCTTGAACAATATTAATGTTTTCTGTACTTACCCTCTGTCAGCCTCTAGATTCATCATTAAATTGGTGCATTTCCCAGCTCCTCTGGCCAGGCTCTCTGGCAATAGCAAAATCTCCTGACCTAGTTATTCCTAATCCTCATACCTGGTGCACTGGCAAAAAAGTAGCCCTGTTGTCCTGAAGATATCTTCAAACTTTTCTGAAGCCTTTTACCCATCTAGTGCCTTCCTTCCTGCTGAGCCAGGAAAAAAGGAATTACAGTGTATTTTGTGCAATTCAGAGTCTCTGAAGAGTTGTCCACATGTCACCGTCTGCTGAGGCAAAGGACATTTCATGTGGTTTTGGCAAGAGACTGGCAGTGGAAACCTCCATAATACCTACTGCTACCCGGTGGATGTGCTTGTTTTTTATTTGAAAACATTTTGTTGAGTAAAATCCTGGCTAGGAAAACTGCCTGTCTATCCCATTTATATTATTTTTCAGAGCAGACAGAAATGTTATGTTCCTGCAGCATGGCACAACTGCAGAACCTCTCTTTGCCCATTTCCTTATTAATTCCCTTAACAACTGGGCAGATCACAATATTTCCATACTGAAGCCCTTTAGAAGGGATTTAACTAAGTGGGTATCCTTTTCTCAAGAGAACTCATCTTCAGGTTACTCAGAAGTCATTTGGTGATACTTGGGTGACAGGCTCAGCTTCCTCTCCTGTGAGGATGATTTCTCTGTCCCTCCAGACTCCATTTACAGTCTGGGAGTGAACAGGACTTTGTGGAGGAATTTTGAAGGGAAGCTCATGGAGACTGATGGAGGTACTAAGGGAGAGGAGATGCACACATGTAATTTATGTTATAATTAGTAGCATTAAAAAATACCTAGAGAAAGAGCCATCTACAAATCCTTGCTTGTCACTCTGAGTTTTCTCCTTCAGAGAAATGAGTTTGTATGTTTGGACATTGACATTAGAAGTCTGTATGTTGGTGCCTACAAGTGTACAGGTATTTAGGGTACCCCTGCTGCTGAGGTTTCCATTTGCCAGATCAAAGGTTAGAAGTTAACATGTGTAATTGAGGAAAATTATTTGGCAGTGATTTCCCAGCCTAGGACAATTCTCTGCTTAGTGTCTTCGTGGGATAGTTCTAAAAGATAAATACTCCCTAAAAGCGGAACTACTCCTTGAACTCTACCAAAGTAAAAGCTGATAATATTGATTCTTCAGCTATAATGTATCATTCTTCTTGTTGATACTAATCCAGTATGGGTGAGCGAGTACAAAATGGGATTGTTACTGGAACATGATTTCTAAGATCATTTCAAATTTGGAATTCAAAACAAAAAGAAAATCCCACAGCTTCATACCAGTTTAATACAGAAACAAAATGTCAGATTTTCTCTCACTCTCCTTTTTCCTCTAGATTTTTAGATATTAATTTGAAATTCTTGTTTTGAAAAGAAAATAAGGAAACATTTTCCTTCCATTTGGATTTCAGAAGTTGTAAAAGTTAATTTCAGGCTGAAAATGTAGAGACTAGACTGTTAAAATTTCCCAGAAAAATGCTAGTTCAAAGAAAGTCAATAAAATGTCAGTCATGACCCAGACTTGCTTTTTTACTTGGTCACAGAAAGAAGACCCTTGAAGAACATTTCTTCCTTCTTCTCCCCTATATCCTACAGAGCCAGAGGAATATGTCATGCTCTCTGCTTTTTTTCAGTCACAAGAAGTGGTAAAGGCATCCCATGTCACCACACTGCTTGCTGTGAGTGTCACCTTGTGCTGTTTGGTCACGGAGCAGAAAAGGAAGCTCGTGTTGGTTGGTGAGGCTTGTGTTAGTGCAGTGAGGTAGAAAGATTCACGTGCTCTGTGTTGTGCCCATCACAGTGCAAATGCTTTAGCTTAATTAGAAAGTAAAGCATACAAACAAGGCACATAGCAAAAATCCCAAGCCATTATCACTGTCAGTGTCAGGCTCACACACTATTTCTTTCCCCTCTGAATTACCTAGCACCCACCAGTTCCAGTGAAACTATCTGGTTTTATCAGCTCTGATTTGGTGGAATTTCAAGCATTTCACATGAGCCATCTGTTCTGTAAAAAATTTTTGCTAAAAACCTGTTTCCCGGAATGACAAAGCCATGGAGAGAAGTTTCTGAAATTTGTCTGGCTAAGTTCCTGCTGGAGTCAGACAACTAATGCTCCTGGAATTTCCAAACAATGAATGAATTAATTGTGCCATACAATTAATTAACTAACGTGAGACCTTTGGAAAGGTATATGCTGCAGATATACATATTTATAGATACACATATACGTGTATATAAACACACATGTATCTCTTTGTATATCTAAGTAAACATCAGACTGTATTCCAGGGAAGTTTATGCATTAGTGGCCTTGAAACTCAACCACAGAGTACCAGGGAGAGTGTTAAATCATGAAAGGGAAACCTGGAGCTGAGGGTGATTTATCACTGGTGAATGATACATTTTGTGAGTCAGAAGTGAGCTGCTTCAGCAGAACTGGCTTCAGGAAGAAACGCTCAGCACTCTATTAGGCCTGTCCTTTAAAAATCTTCATGCTCTCTCATTTTCACAAATGTCACTCAATAATTTTTTCAATAATGATGATGTCCCAAGGCCAAACAATAAAAAGGATATCACCTTATGAAAAGGAGTGGAACAGAAGCCGAAATGTGATAGCAATTTCATTTTTGGTGTATATCTGGGGAAAGGCTGAATGCATTCCAACCCAAATGGAGCCACTCACCTTTGTCTTCAGTACATTGCTATTGTATGTTATTTAGCCTTTTGTGTTAAGGCTTCTTGAAACACTCCTTTCCAAGCCTCCAAATTTATTCCAACAAATGCCATCCAGCTTCCTGATAATTAATAAGCAATAATGCATTCTACTATCTGTACAAATACCAGTGAAAATATGAATATAAACGTGGCCTTTCTGTGCCACATGTTGTTGCTTTTCCATTAAATAAAATAATCAGTCTTAACACAGTATTTTTATTCTCCCTTCACAGAGGGGTCAGTGGAGAAAGAAATAGATTTGTATTTGGTTCAAAGCTGCAAAATTAATCGACAGTCAGGCTTTCTTTGTGCATTTCTATGGTATATATTGGGTCCTCTTCTCCTTTGCACCTTCATCACTTTCCTAACAAATATTTGAGAGTCTAAATCCAAGAATGGTGGTGTTTTCCCATGTTTGCTTTCACAGGATGTAGAAGCAGACTACATGCTCACCATCATACTCCAGAACATAACTAAAATCTGTTTCTGGGCTGAGTTTTCTGTCCAAGCAGGACACAGAAAGTGCCACAAGGAGGTGGCTGCAGGTGAGGGGAAGTCCAAGATAATTTTGCTCTCTGAAGAAGTAACAGAGCTCTGAGCAGGTTCAGGACAGTTATCTGCTAAGCTGGCATTATTGTGGTTTTCAGATACAGGCACCAAGATTAGTCAAAGAGGGTGGCTGTTGGCAGGCGTTGGTCTTATGACATGATATGATGGCACTTCTACTGTGATTTTAGGCCCTAAAGCATGGACTGAGCCCAGCCTTGGACCTCCTGCATTGGAAGATAGCTGCTTGCAGAAAATCACTGTGGAGAATCATGTCAGAACAGGGACTGAGCATGAACACTGCACTTTCTCCAGGAGAAAAACAAAACAGAGGCCAGCACAGACAGGTGTGTGAGCCTTGCTGGAATATGAAGTGCACTCCAGGGACAGAGTGCAATAGAAAGAAAGACTTTAGAAAGCCTTGCTTTAGACCTGGGCTCTGTTTTGTGTCTGTCTGCTGCTACCAATTCAAAAAAGCTCCATCGTGCCTGTGATCTGTGTACAGTCCCTGCTGTTTGTGTAAGAACCAGTAGTAATAGATTTCCAAAATAGGCCTAAGCAATATTGGCCCCACAGCAGAGAGCTGTGGTCAGATTTAGTGGGAGGGAGGGGAAGCCTAGAGTTGGGAAGGATTAGGGTTGCACCAGTATATCTGGTCATCATCTCGCTGTTTTCCTTTGATGTGGTTCTCTAGAAAAGACTGCAAGAACAGGTTTTGCAGCTTTTGCTAGACGTGAACTTCTGAATTTGGAGTCAAAATGCAGAGGAAGGACTAAGAAAAACGCAACATTCAGTCTCTTAGAGCTCTTTTGTACTTCTGGATCCTGTTTAGATTTGTAAAAGTCCTGGTACTTCAGCAATGGGCACATTCTCCTGGAAACAGACCTTGCATGACACAGCTTAGCAAAGGCAAGGCTTGAAATGCTCATCATCAGTCCAGTGATGGAGCTGGTGATGTGCCTCACCTGGAGAGTCAGGAGTGTTTTTATGGCACTGTGTTGTATTGACACGCACATCTATGTGTCTGCATAGGAAATGTATATGTTAGGGTTACTTGCATGTATGTAAAAGAAGCAGTCTCTAGGGGTATGTCTAGATGGTTTTTTTTGTAATTCGTACATTGTGAACTGTAGCTTGACACTCATCTGCAACAGAGGCTGGTGGAGAGCATCCCCAGGAGCAAACATTACAAGAAAAAGCCTGAGCAGGCTGTCTGCAGGCTCTATGCAAGGCATCTGAGCAGCCAGAAGCAAGACAGAGCATGCCATGCTCAGTCATTCATTAAAAATGCAGCTGGCAGAGGCCCGGAGTGGACCAACCGATTCAAAGGTTTGGGCTAATTTCAAGACACCTACGTAGGCTGGTGGAACTGGAAGGATGGGGCAAGGTGCCCAAGGCCATCTGCTTGGGAGCAGGACACCTCCCTGTGGAAAGGAAGCATTTCATTCCCCAACTGACCTACTACAGGGATGGCAGGATGTGCTGCAGAGGTGCTGAGTCATGGAAGCAGGAGCTGGGAGAGGCAGCACCTCTTTGCATTCCCTCCGGGGTTAATCCCCTGGCCCACAGCTCTGCAGATAGATCACAGCTGTTTGTGGACAGGGCTGTCTGCTCCCTCTCTTGGTGTGGTCAGGGCCCTCCTTGTAACACAGCCTCCTGCCTCCTCTGCAGAATGAGCACCTGGGGAAGTACCTGGAGTCAGGTCATGACTAGCTGGACTGTGCTGACCACAGCCGAGGAGTTACTGTCCATCAAGATCAGGAGACAGATTGCATATTTCCTTCACCCTTTTAGAGAAAGGGAGCACAGCTATAGATTATCAAAGGCATTTAGACACTAAAGTCGCAGGATTGGGACCAGCAGCACTTATCCAGGGACCCTGGAGCAGAAGACAAGTTTGAATCAGTTTACGAACTCTACCCTAGACCCACCTTGTCCTATAGGTGCTGCACAAACCTCAGTTCTCCCAGTTTTCCAAGTACCTGAAAAGGCAACAGCTGTTCTCAGTGCTGGGAGCATCCCTTTTTAATTCCCTTGTTACAGCTGTTAACTCATTTGCCCCCTGTGAGAAGGAAAATGAATCACGGCTGTCTTTTGTTTGCTAAATGTTAACAGCCCTGTGGAAAAACCCTCATAAAATATTCATCCTATCCTGCTCCTCTAAATTAGACAGTTACAGTTCTAACAAGCCCCAGAGAAGACTTCTTCATTCTCTCAGTCAAAGGTACAGTCAAACATTTCTGCAGGCTTTTTTGCACTCTGCGTTACCCTCAGCCAAAATTTCTGCTTCCCCAAGCTCTTTGCTGCTTTTATTCTTGCATATCTTTGTGCATCTGGCATTACAATAGGAGAAGTAAAGGTTTCCAAATGCATTCATCCACGTTCCTGCTGTAGTGGTAAAGAAAAGGAATATATTTGCTATTTCAAATGCGAGGAATGATGGGGGTTGGTGTAGGTGCATGTTTGCAGTTGTCACCAAGTGAGTACTTCCCACCTGGGTATGGAGAAAGAGAGGTCTAAGATGTTTTCAGACCAGAAGGTAATGGCAAGACCTTGGACATTGCACCATCCATTGCTTTCTTAGTTGAAGGGAAATGATTTTACTCTAGTGAGTGCTCACCTTCTCTCTTTCTTTTGTCAGAAAGGCAGAACAGAGATGCCTTCACAGTCTCTGTCTCCCCATGTGCCTTCAGTCTTTCCCTTCCCAGCTGGGTGCATGTTTCTACAAGGATGAGGATGGGCACAGCTGAATGGAATGAGCTCCCTGCCCTCTGTCTCCTGCCTGCCTTTCCTTGTGGCTTCACCATGCCTTGCTCCTGAGCAGATTTTTGGTGACTTGTAACAGGAGGGAAAAAATCCTCAGAGACTCTTTGTTGCTTGAAAGCACAAACGAGTGAAAGAAAAAGGGAGGGGAAAGATTTAGACTAGAGGAGGGGGGAAATGGTTTTGATGCCAGCTCCCTTTCTGAATAATCATTATGGGTAATGACTTGCAGATTTTCGGTGTGGCCTGCATTACTTCAAGCTGATTTGTTCCATACCACGACCTGAGCAAGCCTGCGAGACACAAGACATGTGCTTTTCTTCTTGGAGTCTGAAGCAAGAAGTTGCTCTGAGCAAGTGATGATGACTCCCTGGCTGCACTGTGAGCTCCTACCTGCAGATCAAAAGGTTTCTTGGTGAGCAAGGGTAAAACACCATGCATGGGGTCCTGTTCATAACATGGGGAACTATTTTCCCCCATGGTGTTCCTTTTTACCACTGCTCAGGAACAAATTTGGCTTTCCCAACCCTGGGCAGGCTACTCTTCAGCCCTCACCCTCTCCATGGTCACAGCCAGGAAAGGAGAGAAAAGTTCAGACTAGGCTGTGTAGGAGGAGAGGTTTCAGAGAGGTAATTCACTCGGGGAACTTCCTACTCCAGAATAATTATCAGAGTAGATGTGTTTATAGGAGAAAACTTTTGGAGAGGATGGTGTTACCTCCTGGAGTAGGAACAAGCACTTGGGTCTCTCCTGTAAACCACTGACAAGTGTCACAGTCCACCAGGAGAGCCACAGAGGCAGAGAGGGTTTGCAGAAACAGCAAGAAAGATTAGGGAATCAGTCTTGGGGAACAGCTTGTTTCTGAGATGCCAAGGCAAACTTCTCGGTTCATAATTGGATAAAAGTCAGTCAATCTCTGTCATTTTTGCTGGCAGGATTTGCTCTGATTTGGGAAAACACACAAGCTGATGGAAAGGATGTAGTAAGCTGGGTTTCAAAGAGAAGGAAACAAGGCTCTCCCCTTTGTGAGCCATTCATTCTGGTGTGTGCCTTCGTCAGCAAGTGACTTTCCAATCTGGCTGTAGAGCTGCACTGAAATTAGACAACAATCCCACTGAACTTTGCAGGAGTGGGTTGGACTTTCAGATATGCCAGAGCTTGAGAAACAAATACCCTTCACGCATACCCTTAAATCCTCTAGGAAAAAATCTCACAACAACTCTGGTTTCACAGGGCATAAAGTCCTCTTGTTTTCCTAGCACGTATTCTATATGTGGAAAGAAAAAAATAAATAAATGAAATTACAGCTAATAAATTTGATAAGTGCAGAAATGTTTCATTTTTACATATAGTGGTGCTCAGTAGCACCACTAAAGTTAAAGGTCTGTCAACATTTTTGTTAATAAACCTCCAATTTTCATGAGTTTATTACTCAGTCATAAAAGCCTGTTTCTGAGTTCAGCTTGCCATATGAGTCCTCAGGTTCTGTCCCCCTCCAGTCTGAAGCCTGGGGAGTACACCCAGATGTGATTCAGACCTGTACTCCACCCTGATTTTGCAGCACTGAGCACTGTTAAAAAGCCTTATTTGCCTCTCAAAGAAATAGAAAAGTGGAGGCACAAGTCTTTATGTTTATACCACAAAGGAACAGTGTTAGATAATTTTTTAACAATTCAATGGAATTGTTTTGGCTTTATTTAGATCTGCAGGAATGTAAAATGGAACAGGAAGCAGACTTCCAGGATAGTATTTCCATTATGCAGTCTGACTTCATAGAGGAGCTGTGGAAGAGAGAGAAGGGGAAAGGGATTCAGTCTGACATTTAGGTGTCTAATGCTCTATTACTGCCCCTGGCTGGGGTGGTATTAGCTGCGCTTGAACCTCAGAGGTAAGGGTTACTAAGGGACAGGAGTGATCTTAAAAGAACCTTGAGACACTTCTGATTAAAAAAAAAAAAAAAACCAAACCAAAAAACAACCCAAAACCTAAACCCCACGAAAGTTTGTTCAGTCCTCCTAGTCTAATGATCACAGGTATGTGAAGACAAGGCTTTTTCTCCAGCTGTCTTAAGGGATGAGGAGGGCAAGGATGTGTATGGACAATAAAAGCAATATCAGTTTTTCAGAGTCAAAACTATCAGTCTGAGTAGTCACAGCACCAAGCCTGCCAGAGTTCAAGAAGTGTTTGGACATCTTCAGGCATATGATGTGGTTCCTGGGGCTGTCCTGTGCAGGGCCATGAATAGGACTTTGATGATCCTTGCAGGTCCCTTCCAACCCAGAATATTCTGGGATTCTGTGAATAGGAATAGGATCTAATTTCCCTGCATCCCAACCCAGTTTTCTAACCACCAGTGTTGCTTTGTGATTAGAAATCTTTCAGCTTTTAAAAGATGCATCATTGCTTGCTGTCTGCAAGGGAGAGCAAGAGGCAAGACACCAGTATCACGTCAAAAGAGCCTTGATCTTGGAATTTTTTATGTGTCCGCCTTAGTAAGCCTGATTCAGGATTGCCATGCATCCTATTCCATATTTACTCTAGAAAAGTTAACATTTCAAATGTTTTACGCAGCCACTTGATCTCACCTGTTGTAGGAAATTTGGCATCTGACCAGGTGCAAAGAAAATGTCTTGTCCTATTTGGGGAATGTAGCCATGAAAGGCTCTTTGTACTAGGATCCATGGTAGCTTATTTGCACAAAAATCAATAGTCTTTTCTCTAGGATGCTCACTGAAAGAAGCAAAAGTATTAATTCAACTACTACTTCTTAAAAAGTATCTTGGATCCACATGTCCTAGGAGATGTTCCGTATAATTAAATTCTAACTTGGTCTGCTTTGATTTTGTCAAGGACTTCAGCTAAGGATTGGGCTATCCAACTACTTCAGTGTTCTTACTTATCTTCTACACAGTGTTAGGGCAATCAGATATCCAGATATTCTTCAGAATTCATATTCAGATTGTTCAGCATCATGGGAACAGATTTTTCAAGCCAATAATCATTAGTCTGAATCCTAATGAGTATCAGAGATGTCTAGGAATGATAGATGAGCTTCTCTGTAGAGGACTGAGAAAGACATCCTGTTGGACAGCCAAGGTCCTGGTTCAGACCAGGACCCCAATTTTCTGTTTCTAGAAAATACATATTTAGATTTCTTTAAGTGTCAGGAACCTGGGCATTTGCTCTCACCATGGATTTAGACAGAGGAAAATTCCTCTGTAGGCTTCTGACCACATAGGATTAGAGCTTGGAGACCTTTTTGAAATCTAACCAAATTAGAGGAAACTATGTGTGGGACTGTGAGACCAGGAGGGACAAGTACCTTGTGTTGCTTTAGGGTTAAAGGTATCAGGATTTTTTGGTTGTACTTTGTACCATTTACCTCTTCCAGGCTTTCCCCTTCTTTTCTGCTCCCTTTCTTTGGCAACATGCTGCAGACATGCAGAAAGGTGACTATTCATGGCCTGGCAGGTGGAAGATGAATTCTGACAGAGGAGGAATTTCTTGATGAAGTGACTTCAAAGGCAAAATATTGTGGAGAGGGAGGGGGAAGCAGGCAACGCTTGTGTGAAGGAAGAAGAGGGAGGCCGTGCCAGTTGGCATCAAACACTATAAGGATAACCTTCGTCCTCAGGGCTGGCATTGGCAGCTCAGCTTAGTGCATTGGCAGCTTTGCTCATGCTGCAGTTTCGGCTTCCCCCAGCCCCTGGCTGCTTCGCATCCAGGGACACAGAGGGCACCTGGCCCATGTCCAGTGCCTGCACCAGGTAGAGCAAAGAAAGCTTTGAAAGAAATAATAGAGGTGTGTAAAAAATCCCTTCTGGGAAAACTGAGCTCTTTATCCCTCCTTCCTGCTCTGCCTGTTGTAGTAGAGCTGACTAAATCCCCAGTGGTCTTGAGGCCTTTACATAGTTTCTCTCTGTCACAGTCTGTAGTAGGCTGTGGATTTTCTAATTTTTACAGGGTTATTATTATTATTACTATCATTATTATTATTATTTAAATTCTGCCACATGGTCTTCCTCAGGCATATGACTGAGCTGAGAGCTGATCCACCCACTTTGGTGAGCATCATTGGAAAAGGTCTGACTGACTCCTGTCTCCCTTTCTGGATTACCATCAACTGGAAATGTCTTTCATGAGGCAGGTGTCTCAAGCTGATTATGGTGGCATTTGAAATAGAGGGAAATACAGAAACAAATCCCTGCACTTAGGGGCCACTATCTCACCTAAAACCAGCTCTTCTACAAACCACACAACAAAATGAGCAGGCTGTGGGAGCAGAACAGGAATTAGTCATGATCCTTTGCAACTTTTCTACCAATCTTATTGTCCTTCAAACCACACTGTTCTGTGTCCTGAACATGCATGAAGTTAGGTAGATATGACGTTCTGTGGAGATAGCTGCAACTTCATCCTGAAACATATTGTCTGTAAGGATCATGCAGTTATCCTCAGTGTGGGAAGCAACACCTCTTGTACAGCAGAAATAAACACTCATCATACTCCGGAGCAGGAAGTGAAGCAGAAAGTTCTGTCAAGATCAATCTATGTGGGAAATTGAAGGACACAGAAGGTATCACTTTAGCAAACTAGCCAGGGCTTTAAAGCACATCTTCAGACCTTGTGGTAAGTGTGCTTTAGTTTCCTAATATATTTTAAAATGTACTACACAAACACAAAGGTAGCTCAGAAACCTCAGCATAATTCTTTACAGAAGTCTTTCACTATGCAAGCCAAGGTCAATGAAGACTCATCAGCCAAAGAAATCTTGGTCTCAAGTGACTTGTTAACATCACTTCACCTGACTTTTTTCCCTCCTCCTCTTGAAAGAAAGTGACTGAGTGGTTTAGGCAGTGGAAAGCCAAACAACATACTTTGAAATAATGCAGCCTCACAAACTTGATGTGTAAGTTTTTAAACTTACTAAACCCAGAGCTTGGGGTTGCTTCAGAAGATAGGTTCCAGAGATGGCAAATTTCTCTGGACTGGACTTGGGGAATGAGCAAGGAAAATCAACATCAAAGATTTTTATTGCAAACCAGCAAGGATTATGTACACAGTCATGGAGAGCCTTTTCATCAACTTCTTCTACCACCAGGCCAAGAACAACTTCATTTGGCCTTGTGGATTAGAAAGATGTTTAACCCAATTGGTCTTTTGGTTAAAGGCAATGGAGCAATCCCAAATGTTTTGTGTCTAATAATGTCCATGGCCATACAAATAGTTAAGAAAAGCTCTGATGGCTGTGAGCAAGACAATTATCCTGGAGCAATAAAATACAGGTTCTATGTCTTGTCCCCAGCTTTTACAGCTGACTTCAGTAGGATTTATTGAACTGCAAATGCAAGATGAAGCGGGAGGTAGAGGAAAAACGGGGTTCAGAGGCTACCAGCAGCTAAGACTGCAGTTTGATAAGACAGATTGTATTGGATACACCAGCTGTAAGAGCTTCTGTGGCACCACACCACCTCGGTGGCTCAGTTCAGCCTCTGAACCACAGCACACTGCTCCCATGTCTCACAAGCACTGCTGTTGAGGCCCATGCTCTGAGCCCTTTGTGTTGCTATTTACGGTGTATTTCTTTCCTATCGTGGAGACAAAGGGAGTGAACAGCTGGGATTGAGGGGTGGAGGACTCCCAGACTTAGTGGAATGGTGCTTGGAAACAGCTTTGAGGTGCAAAGCAAAAAACGTTGCTTCTAACTTCTTCCACCCTCCACAGATGTTAGCCAGGGAATCTATCTACCACACCCTTTCTAATCTGCCTTAGTGGCAGATCTGAAGCAATTGTAGCTCAAAGGAACTTGCTGTACTCCTATAGCAACCTCTGTAAACACCATGTCACAGAATTGGGACCAGCAGCCAAATTACCAGCTCACTGTCAAGGAAGCAACAGCCAACACCTCTTGTCCTCCTACGAAAATGTCACAAAGTCCCCACTGACTCCTGTTGTTTCCTTCAGCCTGCATGATTTCTTCCATTCATTCACGTGTTGTCTTAAATTCCAAATCTAGCAGCAGCCCAAGATGGGGTAAGAGCAATCCTCAAATGTCAGCACAGCTCCTTCTTTCTCCATGCAGACAGAAAATACCCCAATAGTACAAGACGTTCTACAGCCTCGTGTTCAGGCATAACCTGCATTCCTATATGGCTTTTCTCAAAGGCTAGAAACTCATGTCTGGTTCATTATAAGTATGGAGGTTGATATCAACCTTCACCAAAAATCAAGTATTTTAAGGGCTGCAGCTTAGTTGTCACTTCTTGCAACAGACACCAGCAGGGATTACAGATGTCTAACGAGTGATGGCTGCTCCTGGAAATTCAGGATTCCTGTAGAGCTGGGGAATAAAATGTGTTTGCTCCTGCTTATCATGAAAAAGAAGAAGAAGAAAGAAAAAGAAGAAAGAAGAAGAAGGAGAAGAAGAAGATGAAGATGAAGAAATCATAGCGCCTACAGCAGTATTTAGCAGTGATAGATAGTAAAGGCAGAGCCTTGCAGGATATGGAAAGAATGTGATCCTGATTCCAGGGAAGTTGAACAGGTTGCCAGTTCCATAAACTCTCAGAGCATTGCTGTCAGGGAAAGGAAAGGCAAATATGTGTTTTAGACAAATAAACTAAACAATTCCTAAAACATTTGCAGGCTGTGATTATCAAAACTTAAGGAAAAAATATCATTTGCATGTGTACCACAGTGTAACACTGACAGGAGCTGAGAGACAAGATACCAAAACAGGCAGGGATGCATCCTAGATGGGTAACTGGGGACTTCATTAGACCATCAATGAAAAGTATCATTGTTTTAAACCTTTTCTGGTATGCTGTTAACACCCTCCACCTTCTGTTCTCTGTACTTCATACTCTCACACTCTCTTTTCCATCCTTATCTGCATATTTTGTCCCCAGTTTTGCCCAAGGTCAAACAGTAACCCAAAAGGAAAAAGGCTATCCTGAGACTCTCACCCTTCTAAGGGAAAAACCCTCTCCCTAAATCCTCAGTGGAAACAGAACCCATGCCTGCCTTTCTCCTCAAGACAGTCTCTCTTCTACTAAGCAAGAAACTAAATACCCATAAACAAACCAAACCAAACCTCTAAAATTTTGAAAGAGATGTGACAGTTTTAAAGGAACTGAGTAAATAGTTTACCCACAAGGACAAATAATATTTTTGTTTCTCTAAATAAGTTGTCTTGGACATGTAGAATTACTGAAAACCCACAGGAATCTCATGTCTGGGCTGAGAGATCCTTTGAGACTGGACTCCCAAAGGGCAATGCTTTCAGTCCATGACTCTCTGGAAGCCAACTTACAGATGTAAATGTGCAAAGTCCTGGGCTTACAGTTCAACTTAGATCTGTAACCACAGGATATGTTTTAGTGCTCAGAAGGAGAATGAGTAATACATTCATAGCTGGAGATTTTACAGTACAGATTTATGCTGCACCTGTCAGGACTGATTTAAACTTCTCTGAGCCTACCATATGGGAGAAGATGCACTAGAGGACACCTCGTGAGCCCTGCTGGTTGTGCTGGCATTAAGCGCTCGGTAGAATCTCAAGCTTGCCCTCAGAGTGTCTTGTCACCACCGGGGCTTGAGGAGACATCCCTCCACTTTGTGACTCTGAGAGATGCTCTGAGGCCAGGATCAGCACAGATTTCTGCTTCTGTTCAAAGATTCCTAATGATTCTCCACAGTTTATACCACTTGAACCACCAGCTCAGGTGAGATTGACAAAGACTTGCTAAAGTTCGAGACTCCGGTAATGAGGAACTAAAGAGTTGCCCCAAACAACTATCTTCAGCATTGCTCTTCACTACACCCTCCCTTTTAATCTGCTGTGTTTTATTGCTTGTTTGTGGTACAATTACAACATCCTTATTTTGTGATTCCCTTCCCTGAACATTTAAATTCCTTATGTGAACTCAACCTGAGTGCCAGGTTAGCATAATTTTTCTATATACAAATATATATTTACTGAACATCTTTTAAAAGTATTTGTGTGGGATTTAAGATAACATTGAAATTCCTTTTGCTGATGATTTATAAAGCTATTTTCCCCCTGTCTAGACGCTTTCAATATTTGCAATTAGCTGATGGAAAAATAAACGGTGGAGTATTCTTTCCAAACCTCCATTGGAGAGGAAAAAAGGTCTCCATCATGTAAAGTAAATACTCTTCTGTCAAGTCAGCCAGGAAGAAGCTTCTAAAAGGCAAAAGACATGGAGGATGAGTCTGGCTAATGCTGTATTAAGGTGTAGCACTTGGATAAGGAAGGGGTACAGAGATTTTATGGCTCCAGGGAGAAGAAGGAGAAAACAAGATACTATGCCAGAGACATTTTTCTTGGGCTGATTGCAAAATTAGCTGGAGCTGAAGCTAATTGATTGTGTAGGCAGATGAAACAAATTTGAGATGACTATAAATAGCAACAGTCTTTCCGTGCAGCTGTAAATCTGAGCTGGAGAGCTGTCTTCGATTCGCTGTGAACATTTGCAAACATGGGAGGGAGAGTAGAGTAAAATAAAATAAAGTAGAACAAAGCATGGTCACATAAAGAAAACAGCCCAGCACACAGAGAAATGGTCAGGGTCAGCCTTTACAAGACAGATGAGAGCTAGAATTTAATCTCACAGATGTTGTGGCCTGATGCATTTTACCTGTCTCAACCACAGCCTGGGAGAGGCAGAATTCAGTTATTTCTTTTGTCTTTACAGGATTTTACATCAGATAGTGTTGCTGCCTCTTCATGGAGGAAGAGGGTGAGTGAAGCAAGGGGCTAGGTATGTTTGTCTGGATACTGACAGAGAAAAATGCCACATCCCATCAATCACTGGAGATGGGAAAGATATTTTGTGCTCTCTGGAAGCTGCATACATGTGAGCAGACCCTTTCCACGCTTTTCCCCCCACTCTTTAAGGTGAGGGAGTTGTGGTTTTTTCTTTAGGATTAAGCTACATGTTTAAACTCTGCTCTACCAGCTGTCATGAGCAACAGAATGATGAGGGAAAGCTATGGCTGCAACCCAGAGGAGAGATGGCTGTCAGGGTTAGAGTCTCCTTTGCATGTGGCATGGGGCAGGTCTCAGCATCTGTACCTGTACCCCTGGCCTGGGTGGTCTCCAGAGAAGATGATCTCTCTGTAGTGTAAAGACTACGGGCATGGATGCAGCGTTTCTTGCACCACTCTCTGGAGAGCTGCTGAGGGACCAAACCTTTGACCTTGGTCATTTGTCTGCCCATCTTCTGGAGGGGGTCACCCTGTAAGTACCAGGTGACAACATAATTCTTGCAGTTTAAAGCCAAAAGTGTAGAATTCCATTATGTGAAATTGCAGCGTAATTTGAAGAATTGCATGACTGGAATACAATTAGGATGAAAGATGGGATACTCGGAAATCTTTGAAAGAGGTCATCAGGCTTTTACCACCAATGTTACTGTTCTAGTAACATCTACACTCTGCTCTGTTGTGTTGGGATCTGTGTTTAGCAGGAGAGACTTCCCACACTGAGGAGTTATGGTTTACAGATACAAGCCAGACAAAAGGGTAGAAAGAGAAAAGACAAACACAAAGGTTTACCCAGCCACTGGTTGGAGGCTGTCTGCTTCCCACATCTCTCACAAGAAGGTGAGTGGAGTGACTGTTTTACAAGTAGGGTGAGCAAGGAGAGTTCACATGGTCAAGCTGGGTGTGGAGGGTGAGCAGTAACTTTTCTAGCTTGAGTAACTCCCTCAGTTCACCATGCCTCTGCTGGGTGATGACAAGGCAGTTCAGGTGCCAGCAAAGGCTATGCAGAAAGGAAGGACAAGCTGGGGCACTGTATCAGGGCACTTTGTTCCACCATGTGCTCTGCTAGCTGTGGTTCTTCCATTTGATGTGAGCCACCACCCTGGGGAAAAGGCTTCCCTGGCTTGGCTGAACCCAGTCCAGCTCAGCAAAGAGCTTCTCTAGTGTTCTTTTGCTAAATATGGTGTATTTATATGAATTTTAAACCTGTTCATCTCACAGCCATAGGGAATGAACCTCTCTGCCTACACTCAGACCAAGCCCACAAGGCCGTGATGTGATCATGATTCCTCTCTCTGACCCATTAAAACATAGCCGAGGTCTGGGATCTCTCCAAGGCAGAAGGAGACTGGATGTTTCTAAAATGAGTGTTGGATAAGCAGAGTTAATTCTTTTGGGCTCATTCATGTGTTTGGGTTTGGCCCAGCCTGCTGGGCAAAATCTTGGTATGTTTCAAGGCCTGCTGTATCAAAAGCACCAGCTGTGGTGAGTAAACCGAGGCAGTGGTTTGACTCCTGAACCATCTAGGGGAAAACCCTCTTGGATTATATTTCTCACGTCTTTTTTTTCTTTCTGATAAGAAAATGCCATTCCAAGACTAACACCCGCCCACCCCCAAAATCATGCATGCAATCTCCACCTGACCTGTCACCTCCCTCCTGACATTTGAAAGCATCTGTGTTTATCTTCTTTTTTACTGGGTTTCAAACGACAATGCTATGCTCTCATGAAGGATTTTTTTATCAGCTTCAAGGCTAGGAACCTAAAAGGAGTTAACCTGGAGGTCACTTTCTAACAATTTCACTACTCATTCTGAAGAATCACCTTGGAGATTTCATGTTTAATCAAGACATTTTTACAGCTTTTCTGCTAAAGAGAGAGGTGCACTTTGATTGAAGATAAAATCCATCAAATGATGCAATTCATTTCATCTGGCGTCACGGAGTCTCTGTCCATTTGAGAAAAGGACTGCATCGTGGAGAGAAAGGCTTCTTTTTTGGGGGGTGGGGGAAGATGATTGTTGGGCCTGTTCTTCAAGTCCAGTTTTAACATCACTCTCCTGCTGAACCCTACCTGACTGCTCTGAGAAGACAAACAAGGCAAATACCTCCCACCGAATATACTCTGCCCAGGTCTGTGTATCAGGTTTGGTCTTTGGTTTCACCAGTTTCTATAAGTGTACCTTCCATTTAGAAGAGTCTTGCCCTTTGGTGCAACACTATCATTTCATGACATGTGGAAATCAGTTCTATAAATCCACATTTACTTCCCCATGTATCCACTATGTGCTATATAATTCATGTTCTAGTTGCAAAAGGCCTGCTCACACTTATCCTGGTCACAGAGGTGAATGGGAAAATTCGGGTCTGCCAGACAGCCATGATCAGAGGCCCCTTCCTTCTGCAACAAGAAGTATTCTATCAAGTTTTGAGACAATCTAATTTCCATCACACACCATATGGTTCCAGCTCCAATATGGGTTAACATACGCATGTCTGAATGGGAATCAGGTGTATCCAAAACTCAGGGCCCCTACCAGGATAAGAGGAGAGTTGCAAAATCCCTGCAATACCTGTATTGACACATTTAAACCAGCTGTGTAGCAAGCAACGAGGAAAGGCTTGTTTCGTGCCTCTTACCCACTCACACCTCTTTCATGTTTTGCCCAGCTGGACATCTGGCATGTTTTTTACTACACACCCAATGCTGAGCTTTCATTTCAGGCGACCCATTCTGATTCTATCAGAGCTGACTTCTGCCCTTATAAATGCATGAAACTTAAGGCTTGTCTTGAGGCAGAGCCAAACACTAGGAACGTTGCTCAGCAATGGGTCAACCTCAAAGGGTTTGAAGCATCTGCTCTTTTGTGCTCCCAGGGATTCACATGCTGATGCCCACAACTGTTGGTCTCTGAGTGAGGCAGATGGTATTGTCCTGGGTGTCTGACCTAGCTGATTCCATCACTGTAGGATTCTTCTGTAGTTCATCTTACATCTGTTTCCCACTGGAACCATGCAAGAAGAGACTTGCTACTGGCATTATGTTAATGGAAACCGAATGTGTGCACCTGGTACATCCTATTGTACTCAAAAGGCATCCTAGCTGAGATTGCACGGGGATCTAAAATAACCAAGTATTGAAAGGTCTTGCAGAAAGAAGTTGGAGGAGGATCTTATTTGGCCCAACAGAAGGGAGAACATTGTTTCAAGACATAAAGAGAATGAGAAATTATTCTGGGAGGAGGATACCAATATGCCAAAATAATGAGACAGTTTAGCCTCAAAAATGATAGTGATTCGACAGAAAGCAGGTCTCTCAGCCCCTTGGCCCAGGCTTCCCAAAGCAAGGGATTCTTTTAATTGTAGCCAACACTGATAGAATTGGCTGATCTCCAAGTCATAGGTACTTTAACCCTCCAGCTGTGCCGGTCACGGTCCAGTGTGAACTTTAGGCATGTTGTCTAGTTCTGTCTGTGACATCATTATACAGGGCCAGCAATATCATATTCCCTACTCGGCATAAAAATATGGTCTTAAATATGAATTCAGCTTTGTTTGTCTCACACCCTAATGTCTCATCTCTTTTAAGAACACAACTTTGTGAGCTTCTAACATGTGAGTAAGAGAGAAGCTGACAGAGATGTCAGTAGAATAAGCTGGATCTCAGGACTGGAAAGAGAGAATCAGAGATCTTCATTCAAGGCAGACACAAAGCCTTCTGAAGAAAGTATAGGAGTGTATGGAAGCTGAAAGACAAGCCAGTAGACTGGGTGGGGTGGAGGACAGCTGGGAAAGGGGTGATGAAGTAAAAATGGAAAAAGTTGCTGGGTGGATCAAAGTCTAAGCAAAGATTTATGAGAGGCATACAAGAAATCTGTAGGGTAAATACCATGACCAGTGATATGATTTGATCGTATTCTGAAGGTTTTGGAGTGGAGGAATAGACACATTTCCCAAGAGAAGGTTATCTTTCCTGCTCCTTTACCTCTGCACTTCTCAAGGGGCCTACCTTTGTCCCTGCACCAGAACCTCCATCTCCACTTTATTTTTCAGCCTTTCGTGTATCAGTGCTTCTAGTTTTCTTGTCTTGCTGCATGCTCCTACCAATGCCAAGATGGCTTAGCACTGATTTCTCACTTCACCTGAGGCAAGTTCTCTCCCTCTTGTTAATTATTTGTTTGTTCAAATCTGTCTGGTTGAGGGCCAAATGCCCTGAATTCCAAGAGTTCCATTTTTGTGTTTCTCTTCCCTCCTTGGGAAATTAAGTGATGCTGTGGGCTCTCCATCCCGGAACACAGCAATGGTGGAAGTGGAGAGGGATTTCTGTCATGTCTAAACCTCCATTACATTCACATGGTTCTTCTGCTACTGAACAGCAGCAGGTAGAATGACAAAGATAAGGAAAGCAAATCACCAAAAGCTTAGAAAATCTTGGGTACACTTTAGCAATCTCTGGTAAACACAAAGTTCCTGTAACTTCAAAATGCAAGGAATTCACTCTGCTAGTGTTCCTGAAATGAGGTATCTCTTCACACCATCCCTTGTCCTCAGCAGGCTTGGAAGGCACAAGCTGTCTAATTGAAGTGAAAGCAATTAATGGAGACATTTTTACTACCCTTATTAAAGGGAGAAGAAGGCTTTGATATAGCACAATATCCACTAGATGATGCAATTAATTTGTTTTGGCTGGCCAGTGCTCTTGCCTGGGTCTGTGTGTTATTAGAGGGTGGTGCAATGGTTGTTCTTCCCACTGCTAGCAGGCCCTAGGGTCAGGTTCCACTCCACCAGTAACATGACTCATCTCTGCATATAGCAATTCCTCAAGTGATACCAAAGTGACCGCAACATCAGTCAGCTTCCAATCATCTGAATCCAGTAATGATGGCTACTTCCCCAGAATCCTCTTTAGAGCAGCTCACACACTTGTTCCTAACCACAGAACGAAAGTCAGCAGGGAACATGTTGGTTTTCACAAAATAACATGTGAGAAAGGCCCTAGGGTGGATATCATTTACATTTCTGTCCTCATTAATGTGCCTCTTCATTAATGAATTAAGCTGAATGTCCTTGTAGAAAGACACACTTGTCCTAATGTAAAGGATGCCAGTGTGACAGTAGGCAACCCACCCAGCTTTGGCTACATAACATAATTAATCACCTTTGAGTTCAAGGCAGAGAAATGGTCATCTGACAACCCTGATTCCAGTTGCCCTTTGGGTAGCTCAGTTTGCACCTGTCAGCTATAAAAAGAATCAAAGATGACAACCAGATAAACCGATAGAAAAAAAAATTGATGTTAAAACCCTTGTGCTCTCCACTCTTCCATTCTTTCTTCGCTAGTTTCTCTTAAATAAGTGTCTTCTAAGTCAAATGTGAAAGAGAGCTAATTACAGAAAGTGGATAGGTTAAGACAACCACACTTCATCTTGGAACCCTGGAAGAATTAAAGCAACATTCTCTGTCCATTTTCCACAAAGTTATTAAGAAGTAAAGAGACCTCAGCCAACTCCACCCCAGGTAACATGGTGCCGCTGCGGGGTCATCCCCACTGTGTTTCTCTTGGTTAATGGATGCTAGGGAAGGGAAACCAATGGGATGGAGAATTTGCATCCTCTGGGTTGAAGAAAGCTCTATGGAGCAAGTAATGCAACTTGATTTTTTAATTAAATCCTTACGGTGTGCATAATTAGAACTACTAGTTATGTAGTAGCTCCAAAGCTTGTTTAGGAAAGCCAGGTTCTTTGTGGCAAGGCAAATGGACCTTAAAAAGAAGCTCTGTTGTCAGAGCGTGATAAAGAAACTCAGAGCTAAAGAAACAGGGGTTTATTTTATAATACAACCCGTATCCAGGCTATTTCTCTTCTCTGTGGTGAAGATAATCCATAAGGATCTATGATTACATCCTAATACTTTCCCTCCAGTTTGACACTTGTTATGAACTTTCTCCTGTGTCAAGATATCACTGTACCACTTACAGGAATTAGGAACAACAGCCTCTTTCCCTTTAGGTAAAATCCTGGACGTGATTTGCTCTTGAAGGCTGATGTTGTCCCTAGGGAATAAAACCTCAGCCATGATACTGGGAAGAAATCTTGACAGTTCTTAGAAATCATTCCTCCTTTCTGGAGGCTTGGAACAGGATTTTGTGCTGATCAGAGTAACAGCTCAACTTGGAAGAGCACCTTTATGATTTAGTTGGATTTGACATTATTTTACAGTGATGAATTTCCTTTCTGCCTGTCCTACATAGAACAAGCAGTTAGAGCCAGTTAGGCAGATGAATGGGCTCTGACAATAGCATCTGTAGGACAGGGACATATTTTTGCCAGGAAACATTCGGTACTTTTAAATATTTGATATTTTTAGTTTTTTTCATTTTCAAGTATTTGCTAATATTTATTCCACATGGGCAACAGATCTGAAAAAGCCACAAGATTTATGAAGATTCATTTACTTCATATGCTCTGGGCATTTTAAGGTCTTTGCCATGCTGCATTCAGGAGCAGTTCCACTCTGCAGGGAATTACCATCTATTTATTTCACTGGGAACTGAATTGAATTCCTACCGAAATTACTGCATATTTGACCAAAAGAAGGATGTCCAGGAATGTTTCCTGATGAATAGGTACACATGAATCCCTTTGCAGTAGCAGGGTATTATATTTTGGACTCTCTGGAAATCAGTGCCAAGTTCACTGTGAACACACAAAATGTTTTGTACTACCCCTGTTGTCATTCAGAACTGAGGAGAAAGGGGGGAAAAAAAAGTGATCTTCTCCCAAATTCTTCCTTCTAATGAGTATGTGTAAGACTAACTATGATCTCTTTGAAATCTCTATTTTGTGGTCATTAGGTATTATTTACATGTCATCAAACTGGCTTCGTTACCTGCTCTGTCCCCTACAACTCACCTCCAGCAAAATCATTGCTGTATCAAAGAAGGAATCTGCTTGAAACTCCTCACACCACCAGTTGTACCTGAACCTCTTATTTACTGGTGTTTAACCCATAAAAGATGAGCTGCTAATGAAATGAAATTACAGACATGCAAACAACATCTTCCAAAACAGGGCCAATACTCACCTCACACAGATTCTGCCATATTATGCTGCCAGAAAAGGATTAGTTATCTGCCCAGAACCCATGGGAATACTGGGGAGTGGGCGTGTGAGATTATTCCTACTGCTATTGCTGCTGTGCTACTACACAGGGTATATTAGGTGATCTCCACACGTGTGGAAAGATACGACCCACTCACCTCTTTGCTAAAAGCTCATATTTCATGGCTGGCAATATTCAAAGAGTGGGAAAGGTCAGAACAGTATTTGCCTGAATTACTACCATGGATTTTTCCCCAGGTTTTGCCTCAGCAGATTATGATACATCTGTTAGCAGGGTCTGACTTGCACTCTGTGGCGAAAGAAACAACGTGTGTGGCCATAATTTGACAAATACAACGTGAACAAGTTTGATACAGATTCAGTATTTAAACATACATGTAACACATTACTAGCTTTTTAGCACGGGTTTTAGGATTGTATTGTGCTGCTGAGACAATACACACCAGCTGTACTTCTGTGCCTCTCAGCCAGCTGACACCTATACAACCTGGGGAGTCTTGAGGAGGCACAAACGCTTCTGTTTCCCATCTATCTCCAGGCTCCTAGCAAAGGTGCAAAATTAAGGGGAAAGTCCATTGAAACTCCCTCCATAAGCAGCTGAGGAAGGTTCATCACAGCTAAGACCTTAAGCATTCTTTGACGGACTTCGTCTTTATGGTGTGGCATGCAGGACCAGGGCAGTGATCCTCTGCCTGCACTCGGCACTGGTGAGGCCGTACCCAAATCCAGTGTTCAGTCTGGGGCCTCTCATTGTGAGAAAAACATCATGGGACTGGAGCGTGTCCAGAGAAGGGAAATGAAGGGGGTGAAGGGTCTGGAGCACAAGTCCCGTGAAGAGCAGCTGAGAGAGCTGGGGGTGTTTAGCCTGGAGAAAAGGAGGTTCAGGGAGGACCTTATCATTCTCTACAACTACCTGAAAGGGGGCTATGGCCAGGTGGGCATAAGTCTCTTCTCACAAGATGTGATAGGACAGGAGTAAATGGTCTCAAGTTGCACTAATGGGAGGCTTAGATTGGATATTGGGAAAAAATTCTTCTTCAAAAGTGTTGCCGAGCACTGGAACAGGTTGCCAAGGAAGTGGTGCAGCCACCATCCCTGGAGGTATTTAAAAGATGTGTAGATGTGGCACTTGGGGACGTGGTTTAGTGATGGACTTGGCAGTGTTTGGTTAATGATTGGACTTAATGATCTTAAAGGTCTTTTCAACCTAAACAACTCTGTTTCTATTTTTCTACTCATTGACTAGAGAAGCAGGGTTCTGGGTGCTTTAAATTAGATGGGATGAATCTGGATATTAAGGCAGAAGTTCAAAGCAGAGTGGAGACCTCTCACACAGGAGGATGACTTGAATTTTAAGATCTGTAACACAGCAGTAGCCCATTTAGGAGCCTTCCCCTGCGGTAAGGGCATCTTCTCCAGTGTATAATCCTTACTAGTTTGCACTGTTCTTCTTGATTCCCTGGAGGAATTATATCAGTCCATAGGGAGAAGACCTTACAGAGGTTGGCAGCTATCAGTAGGCAATGCTCAGAGTGAAAGCACAGTGAGTGCTCCAAATTTCAAGGCAGTAATTTATGAACTCTGAGGAGAGATATTACCAAGACTACTTTACTTTTGATACTTTCATGTTAAGGTAATCACATGTTGTCTTCTCATTGAAGATCATGAAAACAAGGAAGGTGGATCTGAGCAGAAAAAGTGGTGAGTGTCTGACTGGTGTCACAAGGAGAAAACTGCACAAACCCTAAGACCAGAACTTTCAAGCCCAGATTGAAGTTCTTGCGTTACTGCAACCTTCATATGTGAGGGTGAGCAGCCTCCTTAGAAGTAGATCCACACATTTTTAGGTGTAGCAGCCGTCAAGTCGGACTTACCTCATCCCAGGTTCCCCTTAGAAGTAGGTAGGCTCAAGCAGAATAAAAAACTAGATTAAAAAATTGCCTTAATTTCCCACTGGAAATGCCAAAACAAGGAGTGACCTAAAACTCTGTCTCCTGCTCTGAGCATCAAGAAAATATCAGGATTAACAATTTTCCCTTCCTTCCTAGATGTAAGCAGATGTGCCATTTTTAAATAAAAACTCAAGGGGAAACCAGTCTTTGCAGATATATTGCTATTCCATTACAATTCTAGGTGAATTGGAGGAAAATCCATATACACCAGGAAAAAAACCCCAAAAAACACCAAAACACTGACCTGAGACAGAATATTTTATTTCTTCAAAATATTTTGAGTCAGATGAGTTCAATAATGAATTACTTTCCAGTTACAGTGCAGGGTTACAGTTCAGGACATTTTCTCAGTAGATGGGACACTCTTTGTTATCCTTTAATGCAATGCAGATGTTTCTCTCTTTGCCTTGTGTAAGGATGATTATCTATATGGGTTTTCAGAGTTTTCACACAATCCAGACATGGAGACTGCAAAGAGAAAACTTCCAAACTACATGTCCCAGAAGGCTGTAACACAAGGGAAAAGCTCAGAAGTGACCTGAAATCGAGCATTTTGGGGTCAATTTGACACACCACAAGAAAACATTTTGATTTCAGCAATGGTGAAATATTTTGTTTTGCTTGAAAATGTCAGGCAAAATGCTGTGACTTTGCCAGAAGAAAGAAAAAAGTTTTTTGGGGTTTTTTTTGGTTTTTTCCCAACATTTCCACCCAGAGAAAAAGTCTTGACATTTCAGCTCTTTGTTCCAATGTGGGATGAAAACAAACATTGAAATGTCAGGATTTGCTGCAGGATGAATTTTGCCAAATTTTTGGTGTAATGCCTTGGCCCCAGAGTTTACATCTTACTTTGAAGTATGGGTGGATCCTCAGAGGGTGGGAGGGATTTTGTAAAAGAGTATCAAATGTTCATAAGAATCTAGACACCTATGTGTTCCGGGTCCTGGGATGTTTTAGACCATTTAAAGATTGCAGTTAACAGGTAGTGGATGCAAATAAACTGGAAGATAGCACAAATCAACATAGGAATTCTTGTCTCTTTACTTAGTTTTCACTCCTTCTGTAAGTGGAGAAACTGCCTCAGGTCTGTATCTGATTTTAGCTTGATTAATGAAAATCAGGAACAATGGGAAGCTCTTGTCTTGAAGTCATTGGGAGTGATGCCTGAGTGAGGTCTGATGGAACAAGAAAAAAAGACCAAGTTGACCTTGGACAGCTTGGCCCAGTGCAAGCTTTGGAGATATCTCAGCAAGTATGGCAAATGTGGTCACATGCCCTATTGGCTGTAAGTAATTAAGGAGCATAAATCTGGATTATTGACACAATTCACTCTATACAAATATCCTTAGAGGGATTTGGTGATGCCAGCATTGAACAATACATTGGTGGGAATCAGCTACAAGAGGATTATGTGTGGATATTGCTTTATGGGGAACAGGCACATTGACAGCAGGATTTATTCTTTTACTGCCTTCATGGATTTCTTAGAACACCACCCTTCCCACGGCCAAACACAAACTGCAAACTAAAAATACAAAGAAATACGGAAGAGCTGGACAAGGCTTTCTGCTATCTCTGGATAATCCAATCGTTTGAGCAGCAGAACATCAATACCTGTTTTGGAATGCCACACATGGACACCTAGAGGTGGTAGTACATATCACAGCTCCAAAGGCCAGGCTGTGTTTAAGTGCAGAAAAGCACAAAGTTGGTGTACAAAAGAGCATCTTTTTCAGTCAGCCCAGAACCCTACCTACAAGAGGCCTAAGGTAAATATTAATTCAGGGCTCCAGGAAATGTAGCATGTACAGAGAAACTCTTCCCTGTTTCCTCTGGACATCCGGTCTTCAGCAATGGGAAGCTCTGATCAGGTTATCGCACTTGGAAGCCGCCAGTGGACCTGTCCTTCAGGAGGTATCCTCATCCTTTTGGCCACAGGGGCTGTTGGACTTTGCACATTTCCTGGAGGCCACTGTCCATCCCACTCCATGCAAAGGTGGGACACTGCATACAGTCATCTCTACAACCTGGAACTGGCCAAGAGACACCCACTTGAACCTCCCTAAATTAAGAAATCCCTTTGTACCATCTTCTAAATAAAGTTGCTTTACCTCACCATTTTACAGGATTCTTTGGATCAGCAGGTTCATGGCCCAGAGCCTTGGAGAGATACTGAACTTTTGTTGAACAAGAAGGGGTAACTCTCACCTCCTATTCTAAATGTATGGTACTGGGTTAACAGATCTGAAAAGATCTGAACAACCTAATCTAGGAGTTTCTAATACCAAAAATGGCCAGAGGGGTACAGATATTGCAGGCAGTCCAGAAATATGAAATGAGGTACTTTCAAAATCCCAGGTGGATTTTTTTTTTACAAATTCTCAAACAGTGAACTGCCAGAGGAGATCACTTCGAAAGCACAGGGAACACACAGTTATTTGAGTAATTTGTGAAGGATATATTTCACAGTGCAATGAAGATGATAGACAAGGTATGAGTGCTAAAAATCATGTCAAGACTGCTAGAATCACAGCCTTATTATTTCTTTCACAATATCTCCGAGATATGGGATGAACTGGGTTAAATGTACTACATTTGCATTAGGAAAAGCTTATTTTTTTCACAAAAAGTTTTTTGTCTTCATGTAACACACAAAATTTTGCAACAAGACACTGGTTTCCTCAAGGAATAGGTGATTTATCTCAGCTGGGCATGGAAAATGGCCAACATTCCTTCACCTCCACATTACTGTGCTTTCTTCCCAAAAGATACCAGCAACTTAGACCAAAAGGTTGTTCTGGCTTCAGGTGTCTTGTAAAGAAAGAAATGAAGACAGTTTTCCAGCTAAAAGATCATGAGCCCACTTGCACTCAAGGAAAAAGATGAAGGTGACTGGGACTTTCAGAAACAGAGGAACCTGCCTTTTCCTCCCCCTTAAGTTCATTGGGAAGCTGACATTTTAAAGATGGTCCCCAAGCTACATCAATTTAACAGTCTGTGGTCTGGACCACTATTTTATATCAGCTATCACATTTCTCAGGAGTGGCCTGACAAGCAAACTCTCTGTCAAGAGACATTCTACAAGTGTTTATTACCTTGCATGAATGCCACTCTCACTCTGGGACAAAATCACCACCTTTTCAGGCCTCTCAGCCACTGAAGAGAGAAACTGGTCACAGTGCTTACTCTGCTCTGAGTCCCACCCATGCCCTGAGCTCTGGGCTGTCTCACAGATACCTCCAGCCTGCCTGCAGACCGCCTCCGCGGGAAGGCCGAGTCCTGTTCTATCCAGCTGGCAGAGTCAAATCTACCTGGAAGGATGCTCTCCAGCTATGCAAGAGGCCATGGCCAAAGCCTTAGCATGTGGGCAGGAGGCAAGCGCAGTCTTGAGGCCACTGTTAGCAAATAGTAAAGACATGTCCAGAAAATCAGGTAAAAAACTTGAGGGATGACAGCTCTGAAGACATCGACCCAAGGTAGGAGGCCATCTCAGCATGGAAGCCAAAAATAACATATGCTACTGAGCCTGAATGGTCCCTTCCTAGTAGCCTAAGAGAAATTCTCAGTGAAACAAGGCTGAGCCACTTCCTTGCATATGAAGAGAGCCTGTCTCATATCCAAGATGTCAGTCCTTTGCCTAATAAAAAAATTCACATTACCCTTTCCCTTCTGGAAAACAAATGACTTCCAAGGACACAAAAATGTTTTTAATGATTTTCATATCTCATTACTATGGCAACAATTAGAAGTCTGGATTAGACTTTACCCTTCTTTTTCCCTAAGAGCTGTTGCACCTGACTCTGAAGGAGTTTGCTCTTCTGGACATCTTCTAACACTTCTTGCTTCAACTTGGCGCAGTGCTGCCTAACACCCATCACTATGTTCTGCATCTCCCAGCGAGCCTTGTGTAGCTCCAGTGCCAGACTGCACTGCAAGGTGTAAGCATCATCAGAACAAATCTGTAGCTGTGATGGCTGAGGATTCATGGCATCAAGAGCGATGTATTCCAAACTGATGCTGACGAAGAGCAGACAACCAATTTTCCACTAAAAAAGTAAACACTGGACAATTCGACGTCAGCAGAATTAACCAGACTGAGGGGAAAGAAAACAACAAAAGGAAGAAAAAGAAAAAATCTATGCAGTTCCCACTGCTTTTTTTTTTAACTAGAATAACTGAATGTTCCCAGCTTCCTCACAAGGGAAATTATTTTATGTGCTAATGTTAGAGGAGAGGTTTGGAGGCCGCCTCAGTGAACGGAGTCATGCAAGGTAGCATGAAAAAAATAAAGGAAAACGGTGGTGGAAGAACAGTGATAATAAAACATATCTTAAAAATAAAACCAGAGAACTAACAAAAGGTGTTGGGAGCTGAGATGTAACATGACTCACCAGAAAGGTTTTCGAAGGGGAAGTGTCATCCTTCAGTCAACCATACGGCTGTTTTGATGGAGTGGAGAGGAGCAGTGGACAAGGTGCTGTATTGGGACTCAAATGGGGAAGGTCCAACTCCTGACTTTAACCCCAACACACTGTGCAACCCCAGGCAAGTTCCTCCGCTTTCCTGGGACTCATCTTCCCTCCTACTGTTTGCCTGTCTTCTCCAGTGTACCTGTGACCTCTGGGGCAGGGAAGAAGACAATGTTCCTTGGCTGAGAACATTCTGGGAGTGTCTTACTTGAACAGAAGTCCTCTGAGCAGCCAGAAGCCTTGCTGGTGAAAACACTCCTGCCTCCCTGGCCTCAGCAATATTTTGCCAGGAAGCAGCTGAGCTCTTGGCAGCTCTGATACTCCAGGCATCCTCAGTGGCACCAGGAAATGTCTCTGAAGTGGGGGATTTTCCTGAATGGCAGGGATTCCCCATATTTTCCCAATCCAAGATCCAAGACAGTAGCCCTGGAATTCCCAGAATTCAGAGCAGTTGGCTGATTTTTTTTCTCCTTTTTTCTTGGTCTTTTTTTTCTTTTTCTTCAGAAAACAGTTAGACAAAAGTCTTTTCATTCCTCCTGACCTATCCTCTAAAAAAAAAGGAAGAAAATCAAACAGTAGACTCTACTACATGTGAAATTATGTCTGCCCTTTTCCCACAAAATTACAAAAGAAACCCATTTTTTTAATGCGTTGGAATTGATCAGGAAGTCATTCCTTCCAAGAGCTATGGGACAGAATCCTTATGTCCCTCCCTAAGCTTCCAGATTTGAGCAAAGGAACACCAGTGTCTGGGTCAGACCACAAGTTCAGTTGTGTTGGCATCCATAACCAGCAGATTTCAAGGGACATTAAGGAGAAACATGTTTTGAACCCTCCCCAGAGCACCCTTCCTGACTCAACTCCTCTGTGGCTCTTGCTGAGTCAGAGGTGGTGTTACAGGAAAAGTATTTTCTTCCTAAAATCTTTCTATTAAGGGTTTGAACCCAGGTAGGCAACCTTTGGCAGTGATGCTGGCTTAGCTATGCATGGTGAAGAAATATCTATTTTCATTAGTACTGAACAATCTGGCTTCACTGGCACTGCCTTTGAAGGCTGAGTGTAGGATTCTAGACTCCGTTTATTGTCTATAGAGATAGATATGTGCCCTCAGGGAGCAATTAACCTCATCTTGGGCTACAAGTCTCAGACACAGGCAAAAGGCTGAAGACACCCATTTCTGTCCCCACCTTTCACTTCCTCCCTCCTCCCTGTAAAGGCAGTTTAGGGTGTCTAGCTCAGCTTTAGAAAAATAAATTTTAGGGACTCAGGCTGAGGTGAATTTCCCCTACAAGTGCCAAGTATCTGTGACAACTTTACCAGACATCGCAGGATCACAGATAACAATGCAGACCAAGAAAATACCATGTTTTTACAACTGTGCCGTTACTCCCCTGGCTGATGGAAGAGATATCTGTGGAAAACAAGAGGTGTAGTCAACAACCTCAAGATGCAGTCCAGGAAATCCCTGAACTACCAGCTGTGGTATCTGAGAGGAGATCCCAAGGAACAGATCACTCTCTTCCACTGTCTGAGACAGGATGCAGGACCAGGGATTGAAGGTCTGACTCTGTGATACTTACCTTTTTATTTCATCTTGTAATAGCTCACCTAGAAGCTAATGGGATATAAATATGTATTAATAATGATAGGCATGGAGAAGCAGAAATGTTCACCCATGTGGGAAATGTCTCATTGGAGTTCTTACCACTATCAGACACTGAAGACAGAGAATTGCATAGAATCAAGTGTCTCAATCCCCACTTCAGAATTTAAATCACTTCATCATCTTACTTTCACCACAGGGGAGGAAACAGAGACTTTTTTGCTTCTCTGCTCTTAACCACCATGGGTCCTACATCTCTCAGGTCAATAAAGCTTGCACAGTGCTAGGAGTATAGCCCATGGGAGTCTTCCATGCAGGCGTGTCCAGCAGCAGTTGATAGGTGGATTGACATCTTAATAACGTAATAACATCTAGAATAATCAGCTCTTGGTTCAAAGAGGTTCAGCCATACATACAACATAATACACTGCTTTTCTCCCTCTCTCCTGTTTTACTCTATCTAAGTGCTATGTTCTCCTAGGAGCACAGTTTTTGGAAGCCAGCTGGTCACTGACACAGGAGAAAAGCTCTTAACATTTAATAAATTAAAAAGACTTAATGAAATAGAAATATTAATGACAAAGAAAACCTATTTTCTGTATTAAAAGTCTCCCAAATAATGTGCTTTTTACAGCACTCTAGAGATAGGATTTGGAACTTTCACAGCTGGCAAGAAAAGGATTATGTACCAGGGTCCAAAATCAACTAGAGGCTTTATCTCAGAATGATCTCCTTTCCTTTCTCCTCAGCAGCTGCTTAAACTACCACTGCACTGCTTTAGAAAGACTCAGTCCTTGAGATGGCCCTCAAATGCACCCTTTTGGACCCTCCCCACTCTCCATTGCTAACCAAGCCTTCATAAGCACACAGCCCTTAATTTGATTTCCACCCCTTGGGATTTACATCTTTGATGCAATTCTGTTAATGTCAAAGACATTATGGCAAGGACTCATCTGGGATCTTGTGTACAGCTGTTGTGTTCCAGGCTGGAGGAATTCACATTCCTCCACCACACCCAAATCTGCCCTGGGTTATCAATACTCTGATAAGCAACTCAACTGCCTTTACACTGGTTAAGGAATTTATCTGCTCATATTTTCTTCCTTCATTTTCTCTGGGTTCCCTCCCCTTTGAAATTTCACTTTTCAGGCCATGACATTCCTGCCGATTCCTAGATCTCTGGATTCCTACCTCCTCCTCCTGTTGTTGCTAACACACAACTCTGTCTGGAGCCAGATTTAATTAGACCACAAGAAAAATGAACCACAATGAAGTTACATCAAGGGTGTGATTTCAAGACACAAGAGCCAGGAAACACAGAAGACTTAAATAAAATTAAAAAAAGAAAAACAGAAAAGAAGAGGAAAAATTTACAGCAAACTTTGTCCTAAGCCTGTAATGTCCAACCTCTAGCACAGCTATTATGTTCAAACACAGTTTACACAATAAGAAGTCGATGAGGAAAAGCCTTGGAAGGAGAAGGAAAGGCCTGCGGAGGATCTGCTGGAACACTTTGGCCCTATAGCTTTATTGTGTGTGGGTTTGATGCTGTGCCAAGCTTTATGACAATTACATCAAGGGTGCTCTCTGCAGTGATGCACCATCGAAGCTAAATCACCTACCCATCATGGAATTCACAATGATTTCACTGCGCTTTGGTTGAGAACATGTTATCTTTACCTTCCCTTTTTTATTACCCCAAATGCCTTTCCAGCTCACAGCATTCAGTGCTCCAGGAACTTCTTTGCTGCCATGACTGTATGTCATTGTGTAAATTCAGCAATTAATACAATAGAGACCTGGTCTATCCCAAGGCCTCCAGGCACTGATGTAATAGGAATAATAAAGCATAATCATAAGGAAGAAAATGGCATGTGGCTCTGCCGTGTGGAGTATGGAAATGGATATGGATGACTGATGCTGACGTAATTCACTCCTACCAAATGGAGGCAAATGGCCCAGAAAAAGCCTCCTCCTGCACAGTACCAGCAAAGTTATGCCAGTTTCAATAAAACCCTTCTTTGGTGGAAGGAACCATCCAAGTTATTGTAACATGGTAGAGTTTGAGGCTGTGCCTTCTTAGGTTTGGGGTTTAGTTTTTCCCTTCCATTGATTACTTGTAAAAAATATTTTATTTTTCCTAAAGGAAAACAAATAGAGGAAAGAACATTGTCTGATAACTTGTATGCTGGGTAACACATTAGCAGGGATCTGTTCCTAGATCTATTTCTCCTGTCTTCGTCCCTCAACTTCCCCCTTCATGAATTAAAATAAGGTAGAAAAGTTTAGAAGTTCTGCACCTCTGTTGGGAATTCTAAGCTTAAAAGGATGTAGCTGGTTTGGAATAGTAAATACTCAAGTGTTCAGTTAGAAATTGTGCTGTGCAAAATGCAGAGCACTAGTTAACTTTCTATTGATTCATAATGGAGCTTTTCACTTTGGTTCTCAGATTGAATTGGATCTCTGTGCCTGTGAATTACCCCACTGAGAGTTGGAACACGTAGTCATTGATCATGTCTCATTTAATGTAGGACAGAGGGTTTCTTCCACTAGGGAAAGTGCTGTTAACCCAAACCTCAGGCTCATAGTTTCCCAGGACAAGCAGTTCTGTAGCTGGAAGGACATTTTGGTTGGAGGTTCAGTATTGTGATTGGGTAAGATGAAAACTGGAGATAGGGAACTTCTCTCTGTAATGAACTTTTTAGTGGACTTTCCTGGTTAATTGCATCCCAGGTGGTTTAAATGGCAGGCTGATTAAAACCAGAGGGGAACAGGGAGGTGAGGGAGGTGAGGCTAGGCAACTGGGGAATCTATAAAAGCAGGCAAAGTTAGAAAGCAAGCCTTCCTTTCAGTAGGGCTCATCTGGCAGTTGGCTGGAGTTAGCAGGAGATGAGAGAGGCTTTGTTAGTGGTATATACCACCTACTTTTAGATACAGCTCAGTGGGGAACTTTCTTTGTTGGGTATGGGAGGGGTTTGGCTTCAGCTAGTCCTCTCCTCACAGATGGAGTCAGGCTCTTCAAAGAACAAATTTAGTCTCCATATTATCTACCCTTTGGCGTTTCTGAATGACTCACCGGTGTACTTAGTTGACTAGAGAACAGTTATCAACTCAACCACAGGATTTTGCAAACCACCTTAGCATCGTTGTAGGTATCTCAGTTGAACACGCCTACTCTTTCTGCAGGTATAAGGGAGGAAAATGCTAAAAACAAGTAAGTGCACTCCTGTGGCTCTACTTGCTGTCCTGTGCAGTGAATCAAGGAAAAACCATTGAATCACATAATGGTTTGGGTTGGAAGGGACCTTAAAGATCGTCTAGTTCCAACCCCCCCTGCCACTGAAGCTGAGCAATATGCTACTAATATGCCTCCTCTCATGTTTTGAAAGACAGAGACTGGAAAAAGATGGCAATGTGATCTGATCTGGAAGATCTGTTTGTGAGGAGAAACTGAAAAAAAAGTGGGAAATTGAATGTGCTGCTTGTTCCTTGACTCTGTTGACAGATGTACACACACAAGCAGCTTTTACAGCAATCAGGAGTAAGTGATGAGTTTTCTGCCATTAGATATTTTTTGCCAAGCACAACAAGCTTTTGAGAAAGCATGAATCTTTCAGCAAGTAACAGAAACATTTACAGTTAGGAATATGCATTGGGGAAAAATGAGATATTATGGAAGAGATGACCTTTGAGATAAATCACAGTGAGAATCAAGGAAGCAAGTTGCTTTTTCTGCTTCTTTCCCTGACCTCCTGGAGGGCTCTGCATAAGACTTTTTCCTTCTGAACTTGTTTCCTATTTGGTTCTAAATTACAGTGGAAGGACCTTCTCTGTGCGTCCAGTGCTCACAACAAGTGACCTTTTGATTTTCACTGATTTAGTCTCTGAAAGCCCCCCAAAATAAAAGACAACCTTTGTATTCTCCCTTTTCCTTGGGACTGGAAATAAATTTCTCTCCAAGATAAGTCGTAGGTGTCTTCCTCTGAGGCATCTATTCTGGCTACTGACCCTGCTCTCTCCTTCAGTACAAACAAGACTAAGCCTATCCTCAGAGAAAGTAAAAGGGCTTCAGACCTGGGAAAACCACATAATTTCAGGAGCAGAAAAAATATGAGGAAGGGTCCCTGAAAGACCACCCCTTACACTGCTCCAGGAGAGTACCTGACAGTGTGAGCTGCCTGCTGTGCTCCAGCTGGAGGCTGGCAGAAGAGGAGGCAGGAACCAGATCACTGGAAACATCCACTCCTTGAGCCTCCTGGTGCCACTACTCACAGACCTCTGTCCCTGTACACCTTGCATCTGTCAGCAGAGCCAGCTTGTCAGACCAAAATCTTGATCTGTTAGCCACTGAGATACCCAGGTTCCTGTGCTCCTCTGTGAGACACCAGATTATCACCTACTAGGGTAAGGGTTATCTTTTTCTGTCCTGCTGTCCTAAGCAGTTGTCTTCATGCAGAGAAAATTTGTCTGTGCTGAGGAGAATTCCAGAAGCAACAGCGGGCAGAAAAAACCAAGAAGATTTCAAGAATGGTGGTGCGAAAGCCTGGGCTCTAAAGATACGTCAGCAACAGGGATTAAGGGCACAACTGAGCCTGTGGGCTTACTGACCATGCACACTGTTTGTGTGGCAAAAGGCCCAGGAAAAGAAAGCTCAAAGTCAGGATTATTAGCCTAATGTGTGTCCTTGTGCCCCTCTCATGAGTAGTCCAAGCAAAGTGTGCTACTGCTCGGTGTGGTAGGAGATGGGCAGAGCCCTGGGTACAGCTTGCAAGGAGCATGCAGCAGCGAACTCAAGTACTGTGACAATACCCTGCAATGGCAGAACGGGCCTGCATTTGCAGGCTGAATCTCCTGCTGCCTCTGGAAATGGTGCCTCAGCAGAAGCAACTGGGAGAGGTTCTGTAAATGAGGGATTGGGCTGGTTTCCGTTTCCCATACTACACATTTTTGGTGGCCTTAAAATACCTTTGGAAAGTGCAGGATATGGGTATGCAGTCAGAACATTTTTCTACTTCTGGAAATGTTGCTCCTGCACTGAGCTGCCCTCATTCTCCACTTTCTTCTCCCCTCTGAGATGGAAATGCACGAGTAAGCGTATGTATTATTTGCAGACTTGTATATAGGCCAGATCTTCTCATGGTTGAATTACTAGCCAGCCACTCATCCTGCCTCAAATAAACGCTTTCTCTCGTGAAACTTTCCAAGCTGGTTTAATCCACCTTGGGTGGCAAACTCCATGAGCTCTTCCCCTGCTGGCACACATTTTGCATTCACCAGAGCTTAAATTAGCTCTGGGTAATTCCAGCAATGTCTCAGTCTGTGGAAAGGATTCTCCAGCTGAATGCATCATGCTGCATCCTCCCCTCCCTCTACCTGGGTAGTCTCTTAAGTTCAAGGGCTGGGAAGCAAAGGGCCAAGAAGGAAAGAGGGAATGAGCCAGTTATTTGGAAATATTAGCATATCCTCTCTCTCCAAGGCAGGAGACTGAGCAGTTTGAACAGGAGATGCCTCAATAGCTGTTTCACAGGAGGCCATCACAGCTGGGGATTCTTGGCAGGATCAAATGGATCTGCACTCCTTCCTTCTAGACAGGGGTTTCTCTACTTTTCTATGTTCCCCCCCATCTCCAAAGCGTCAGCTACACTTATGGCCTTGCTCTGGGATGGTTTGCAGCAATATCCTGTCTTCCATCTATAGGGACGGTGATACTCTTGTGACAGGATTCACCAGAGGGTGCTGTTACACATAGCCTTTTACATTTTTTCCTAGCCTGGAATGATAATGTAGCCTTTTAAGGGGACACTGAAACGTTGCCAGTTTTAATATGTCAGCTCCTTTTCTGAGTGGGAAGCTGCAAAAAGTAACAGGTTTTTCCTCTTCTTCCTCTCTATTTCTTTGAGGGGTTTAACTTTGGGGGTTTATTTGGTTTTGGCTTTTTTTTTTTAAATTTTATTTTCTCCAACTGTCAACAGGAAATTATTCTTGTTGCAGCTTTCCTCCTGGCAAGAAGGAGTTTACTGACTGCTTCTGCTCTGCTGTGAAAGCATAATTAATTGGTTTTACACTCCTAACCTGCCTGCCATGGGCGGGGTTTCTCCTGTGGTGGAAAGCATCTGCATTTGCTATGGCTCCATAGAAAGAAGGTTGCCCCAGTTTCCCTTCACCACCACCATGAAGACCTCTGAAGTCTTACTTGAGCCCAGAGGACTCAAGTAAGGGACAGGCTGCAAGAACTGTCATTTCTGCAATATAGGGATGAGCAGCCCAAAGTAGGACACATTTTTCAGTTCTGCCTTCCCTGAGGAGAAGAGGGTGGCAAGGAACAGGCCAAGGGACTGCTGTTCCAGGGCAATTTGACAGGCACAGAACATGTTGCAAACAGCTTTCAGGCTTGCAACAGAGACCTGTTTGTTTCCCCTGTTTAATTTGGGAACCATGCATCCAAGCACACTTTGTATGTCTCCATGTGTAAGCCTATACTGCAGCCTATTGATTTCCTTCACCCTTGGCAAGAATATCACAGTGGATTTTGGCTTTGCCTGTAATCTCTTGAGTGGATGAGACTAGAAATTTAAATGAGAGCTTAACTTGCTGACTGTCTGCTCTGCCCACATGATAGCTGCTCCTTTGGCTCTGGTCTGGAGCTGTCTGTTTGGATGAGAAAACTTGGGTACAGGGCAGGAAGGGCTGGTTCCCATCTGGGCTCTGCCCCTACAGACACTGCAGATGAAACTGGTTCCAGGGACTTGGCTCTGCAAACTGGATCCAGAACATGAGCTCGTCCCCAAGAGGCTGCACAGGTACAGGCTCTGTTATTTTTGACATATGTCTGGTTTTAATCTTGAAGCAAGGCCCTGGATGCAGTCTGGCTCACCAACAGCGTGCTGTGTGTTGCCTTGTGGTCTGAGCACAAGATACTGGATCCATTTCTTCCTCTCCCTGTGCAAGAAGCAACCAGAGAAAATACGAGTTTGTGGTGAGGGATTAACATCCTATTTCTGGGGTGGTCTTTTTATCACCATATGGCTTTAGTGGGAGCAGTGACCACCTGTGCAGTAGAAGCTGTGACCCAGTCTACAGCTTCTGCAGAGAGTGATTTTTTGATCACACAACTTGGCTCGCAATGTGGTTTCCTCTAAGATTTTCAAGTCAGAAGTTCTGTGAGTCATCTTGGATTTTCCTGCCCTGACCAAAACTAACTGTAACAAATGAAAATATGCTCAAATAAGACATTTGCATAAAGGTAAGAAGTCTTCTCCTAGTGAGTAAATATGAAGGCACCAGTAAATTCCATTCCGTGACTACTTTGCTAACCAGAACAACTTTTTCTAAATTACTTTATAGCTTGAAAGTCCACAGAAAACACGGCCCTGAGCCATTGGTAAGAGAAAGTAAGCAATAAACTTAGTAGTGGTGGGATGTGTATCCGTTTCTATGTGATTTTATTTATTTCTTTAAAAAATAATGAGACTAAAGGCAAGACTCCCAATAAGAGTCCCACCAGACAGAAACCCTTCTAGCTTACTCCAGCTGGGAAGTTATGCTCTCTTTGAGTATTGACATATATTCTCTTCTGTACTTTGATTTGCCTCCAAAAATAGTCTTGAGTTAATCCTTTCTGTATTTGTGAATTTGAAATAATCTTTCTATTTGTGCCAAGTGTTTACAAGAAATGTAAACTTCTCCATTGATTGCACAGTGCTTAAGGCCACTGAAACAGTTGCCAGGATGCTGGCTTGATTTTACTGAATGGAGAACTAGTGCTCCAGCAGTCAGTGCTTGAGGACCTGAATCACCACTGCCAGAGAGAGGTGGGGAAGGAGGAAGTGTGCCTCTTCCGTGTGATTCACCATATGATGCTCTCAGGCACTAAAGTGAAATCCTGACAATAACACATCCGTCCAGGAAATGGGTCAGAAAAGGCCCATTTCACTGCTGTCAGTGAAATTCGTTAAATCCCCATTTGCCTACACTCTGACCTTGTAAATATGTTTAGGAAGTTGGGGAATTGTATTCTTGAAGGGATTACAGTGTTTTATTTTAACATTATTGAAGTAAGCACCTTTGTCTATAACCTCTTAAGGATCTTGAAAGTTTTCATTCAGTGGTACTTATTGAATGCTACACAGACAATTGAACTGACCTCAGAGAGGCAAAATATCTTAATTTGTTCCATTGATACCCACATGAGATAGGGAGAAACACAAGGAAAACCTGGATGCTCCAACTGTTTTTGGGGAGGAGAAGTGCGGTTTCCAGAAGTTCTCCTTGAGACGTGACAATCATTAAATTTGCTGCCCGTAAGAGCTACATTAATGGAGGGCCTAAAGCCAGTATCAGGTCTAATAATTTCTGGTTTAAGAAGTCAAAATAGTCAGCATGGGTTCACCATACACAAGGTATAGGTATGGTAAACCAGGTTCAACCAACCTAATTGCCCTTTGTGATGAAATGACTGTGTGGACACTGTCTTTGTTCATCTAGGGACCTCAGGCAGAAAGATCAAAGCTCCCTTGGGTACCACTCTGTAGGTTCCAGTTATGCCTATGGTTGAAGTGGAGACATATTTACACCTTGATTTGCTTCTGGGAGTTCCCTCCTCTTCCTCTCTCACTCCTCCCCCGCACCTCAAAGCTTGCAGTCAAACTCAGCTGAATATCAAAAGACATCAGAAATGTGAGACAGCTGTCCAGATGCTCAGAGAAATGACTTGAGAAGAAGGAGTCAGGTGATGCATCCCAGGAAATGGATCTTGTCCTAAGAGGAAAATGCATTCATCATTCAGAAAACTTCTGCCACAGAAAAGCCATCTGGATAAACAAGGACAGGGTTACACAACCATTGTGCAGATCCTCATTTCTTCCTGGCCAGTTGTAAAAAGGCAGATGTGTAACACAGGGTTTTGTCTGTAGGCAGAGAGAGAAGAATAGGAGACCGTGAGGGAAGGCTGGGATTTCTGAGGCCAGCAGCAAAGGGAGAGTGTTTTGCTTCCTTCATCAGATCCTTTCAATCCTTCATAAGACTTGTAACTGGAAGTTGGTCAGTGGAGGACTCAGACCAACACAGTTATGTTACCAGGAGACATAAAACAAAGAGAAATGGGCAAATGGGATTCTCAGAAGTCCATTTGTGGACTTCCACTTTCTCCAGCTCCTTCACTGCTAAACGAGACAACATGAGGTATCAGTGCAGGACCCACCTCCTAACTACAGCTCAACCTTGCTGCTGCTCAGCTAAGGGCTGCTTTTGACCTGCTGGAATTATTGGCTGACTACCTTGCATTACCTCTCCTCACACAGCCGCCCTGTGTCTTCACATCTCTCCTGGCTACCCCTTACCCTGCACCCCAGCCCTCCAGCAGGATGTCCTTCATGTCCTGTCTCTCCCATGGGGAAGGAAATAGTCTGAGGTGTTTGTTGGCTCAAGGAAGCAAAGGAAGAATTTGATGGAAGAGTGAGAAACTGAAGTTCAGTAGATATAATTGGAGCATTGTGATGATTTTCTACAAAGCCAGCATGGAGGAGGAATAAATTCTCACTAAAGATTCACAGGCTGACGAGAGTCTGCATTTTCTGCAGCGTTCCCATTTATACCCCAAGTAATAGGAAAAACATTAACCAAAGAAAGCCAAATGTTACCTGTCTCTAGGGGAGGAGCAGACCTCTGAGGAAAAGTCATGTTCAGCGCTGATTTCTCAGTTTGGAAAGGGTCAACACTGACATCTGACTGACAGCCTCAAAAAATGTATGGATCCTATATACCCCGAAAGCCAAGTAAGGCCCAAATACTGTATGAATATCACTCCCCCTCGCTCAAGAGGGAAGGCTGTAGGACAGGCTGAGAAGTCATAGCAAGCATATGAATTCACAGATTGGCCCTCATAAATAGTGGAATATTGTCCGGGAGAGAGGCTGTTATGAGAACAGGCTTGGAAGCTGGCTAGAATATGGCAAATCTATTGAGCAGCTGAGATAACAAGAACACACACAGGAGAGTTAAGGGCAGAAGGAAATGGGTGTACAGTGTGTGTCATAAATTACAAAAAGAGAGTAAGCAGGGTGTGCATGGGAGACTGAATGCCATGAGCAAAGGTCAAAGCCAGACACTAAAATGAAGAGGTACATGTGTGATGCAGCAGAAGCTGTAACTTAACCGGCTTATGGGAAAATCCACAAAGAGATGGGAAAGGAAATATTTTTTTATTTACTTTTTTCCCCCCCTTGCCAAATACTACGGGTCATTAGCTGGGACAAGCTCTGTGGATAACAGAAAGGACTCTCCAGAGACTGAGTTCTTACATCCCTGCTCTGACTCTGCCAGCTAAAGCTGAGGCATCTCAGACAGCCACAGCATCTACAGAAATCAGCATTCCCTATAGGACAGGCCCGGGCTGCCTGACTACAGTGTCTGCTTCTGTGAGAGTAGGTGGTTATAAAAATGAAGGCAGCAGGGTGCAAGTGAGATGACTGGGGCTGGCCTAAGTGATCCTTCCAACACAAAGGGAGATGCTCTAGGTTATCCCACACTCTTCATTTCCTCCCACTTTCCTCTGGAGAGCTGAGCATTTCTGGAAAGAGATTTAAAGTCCTGCTCTTGGCTCCTCTATGTTCACACTGCAAAAGCTGGGGGTCTTGACTCAGGGATGTCATTCCTGTGTCAGCACCATCCCTACAGGTTCCTCATGCTCTGCCAAGTGGAAGAGCTGTGCTGTATTTAGAGCAGTATCTTACACCCCAGAAGACGTAGGCTGTGGTCTTTATTTTTACTATTCAAATCCTCTGTGTCCTGTGACATGGTTCCTCATCAATAAGCAGTGAAAAATATCACTTCCTTGTTCTGGAGAAGATGTACAGCAAGTACTATGGATGCTCCAATTGAACTGTGGAAACCACGGAGTACTTCAGCTGTGAAATGTTGCCATGTTCATATACGAAATATATTCACACAGTGTTACTTGCATGAGGGATGTGAGAATCAGCCTTTCTATAGCTGGGTAAACCTCAGGATTCTGGTGTTCCCTGACTGAAGGTCTGCCATTTAAAAGTGTATATCCACATCTTAAAAAGAAAAGCCAGAGTTGTGTTACCAGCCTTCCTGGCAGAAGAAAGAAAGTTGTGAACAATGACTGTATATGGCCGCTCCTCAGACTGGAAAGCAAATAAAAGGAGCTTAAAACCTCTTTTTTTTCCACTTAAACACTTTGTCCTGCAATTTGATGTTTTGGTGGCTTTTGTGCTCTATGGGTTTTGTGCTTTTCCAAAGTTTTTTCCTGAAGCACAATCTCTGTTTCAGAACTGCAAACAAGGGAAAAAAACCAGCATGTTTTCAGCAGGCACTGCGATGAATTTAGCTGCTGGATGAATCTAGCCCACTCCCCTCCTCACTGCCACCCTGCTCGATGTATTTTAAATCTCCAAAGATCTTCCTTTAAGATACCAGGGCTTCCCATTGTGCTGGCTTTTATTGGATTTCAGGTGCCATTCAGTCAGTCCCCTCAGCTGCTTAAATTCTTGAAATGCTAGGATCATATTTCACCTGATCTGGCACTGAACCATGCTCGCTATCTCACCCCAAAATTAATTAAACCATAAATTTTCGGAATAAACATGCAGCATCCACTATCACTGAAACAGTCTGGGCTTTGTTGAGCAAACTGCTGCAAGAACAAAGCCACCTCTTTCTCTTTCTTCCCACCCTGCACTTCTCTTCTCTTGATGTGTATCAGCAAATACAGTAAATACAGCACTCTCCCTCCCTCTTACAGAGGGATAATTCTTGTTCTGCTGTTGTCACCATTTCGTAGACTCAGGAGAAACTGCAACAGCTCACAGGGTGAGATCTTACAGGAGAGCAATAACTCTACTAAGAGGAGCTGTTCTCCAAAACGAATCCACATATTTTCCTTTTTTTCAGGCAGCCCTTGAAAATGCTGCTTTGATTTGCCCCTTACCTCAGTTTCCCATCTGTCTCATGGGTTTTTCTGTCTGACACTGGTGCAGGGCAGTTAAAATACATTAATGAAGCAGAGATTATTAACTAATTCACCCAAGGAGATTATTTAGGTATGCACAAAATTGTTAGTGATAATCTTGTAGCTGTCTCAGAACAAGCAGTCTCTACCTCTGAATCCTCCCTAGCCTGTAACTGTGAAGCTTAACTACTATAGTAATTTTTGAAGCTAACACTTGCCATTACAAAACACATACCATTCAAAACTACTGATCAGAAAACAACTAAAATAGGGATTTCCATTTCCTATTCTGAACTTTTAACTAGTCTGGAGGCTGCAGAATCTCTCTCAGATCTGAAGAAAGCCTTATCCCTGAAACTTGTTTAATTTTATTTTCTGGATAGCCTGATCATTTCAGATAGAGCTTAGGACCAAGGACTCTGCCACTTCACCAACATGACTCAGAGAAGACCTTTACCCTTATCCTCAGATCTAATCCTGTCAGAGCCCATGAAGAATACTGGATGGCTGCTTGGGTGGGAGACCTAGGGAGCATTGCTTGGTTGCTATAGGGAATGTAACCAAAGGTGGCGTTTTTATTCCTTGAATCAACTGTCAGCCAACACCCTTGCCTGGTATTCAAAGCTGTTGTGGGTTGCTAGATATAAATCTGAGCTCCTGACCAGCTCTGGTCTTTAGAAATTCTCTGGTAATTTGATTGCAGCTCTGGTGCAAATGCCGGTGTCCTGGCTCTATTCCAGCTCTACTGATTTACACTCTTCTGACTCAAACTCTCAGTTCTGTTCCAGCAGGATGCTGTGCTCTTCTTCAGTTCTTCAGCTTCTGTCTAGAGCAGATAAACACTGTTTCTGCCTAGCCAAAATAAAGTGAGCCTTACATTCATTCCAGGGTGTTTTTGATGAATGGTGCCACAGAAAGGTGGATGTGGTGTTTGTTCCTGCTGGGTCTTCACTTCTTTCATGCCAGGTAAAATCTGAGCTCCTGTGCTACAGAATCTTGACGGTGGACTGAGATCCCCAGGGTATGGAGCCTCAGGTGTACACTTGCTGCTGCCAGGATTCTCCAGTCAGCCAAAGGGCTCAAGTGCAGAGCCAGGTGTCAAGATCAAAGTGGCATCTGATGCACTACGATACCATTACCATCTGCAGGCTTGGTTCTGCTCACTCCTGAGGTTTGCATGCAGTTTCCCAGCTCTGGTAGCAAATGAGGAATGTGATGTCTCTTTGAAAAACACAGGATAAACCTCTTCTCTAAAGAAGCTTTCCCTCTGTTTCTGTTCTCAAGCTGGGACCTAAAAAATAAGACCAGAGGGAAAGGAATACAGAAGAGTTTTTACACATTATTCCTTGAAACTTTGGAATTAGTGATTAATGCAAAGTCTGGGTTTTCCTTGAAGGATCCTACAGTCTGTTGTCTACTGCCTTTTTTTCACCTGTTGCCATGGACAGACTGGTGAATAACTGAGCACTGTGAAACAAGAGAGCAGACCCTTGGTTCCTAAGGCATTAATCAGCCCTAGTTCAGACAAGAGCATTTCCCTTCACTTCAGTTTTTCCTCCCTGCAGCATCTCCTGCCAGGATGTCCCGCTGCCTGCTGGAATTAATGTGGCTTAAATATCCCTCAGGATTCTCCTTGAGGTCAGGAACTCAGCCTCTGGATCCTCTTCAGTTCTCTTTTCTAGCCCCTGAAACTGGATGTTGCCAAGTGAATTTTGCTTGCCCATCCCATTCTTCATATTTTCCAAAGTCACCTCTCACTGGCAAGGAAAGACTTGGAGAGGAGAGACACAGGGGAGAGTCCAGGTCTGGATTGCCTCTTTCCCTCTGTAATTTCAGTCTCCCTCTCATCCCTGAGATCATTTTCTCAGTGCACTATGCTGTGCTGCATCCCAAGCTGTTGGCGCTTCTCAGGCCAGTGTGTTGAGCCGTCCTCAAGTTTTTCTTGCCCTTCATAAACAATGATTTTTTATTTATTTGTTTCAAGATTTTTTTTTTTTTAGGGAGGAACACTGAAAACCAAGGAACTGTTCCTCTGTATTTTTTTCCCTTTTAATTTTTTTTTCTCAACTGAACCTACTTTGCCCTTACTGCTTTCTGTCCTATTCTCATCCCAAACTCAGAACTATCTCTCAAGGCGACACATCCCAGACCAAACTTATTGAGTTTCCTTGCTTTCCACTGCCAATCAATTCATCTATATATCTCACAAACTTTCTCGGGAAAATGGCCCTCAAGAGAATAACTTTAGACTTACGTTTTTCCTCACTGAAATCCACTCCAGCTCTTGAGATCTGGCACTATCTGCTGAGCATGGGGGTTTTTTTCCATCCTCATTCACAAGGCTTTTTATTGCTTCCTTCCTTTCCTCATCATATTGTGCCCAGTGAGTTTTAAAGGCAGATCACCATCTCATTGTTTGTCAGAAAAACACTTGGCTTGTACTTGACATGTTCCATATTTGTGCTGTTAATCAGGTTATTCCTGGTCTGACTGAAGTCTTCTTTGGGGTCTTCCAACTCATGTTTGCTTTGCCTTGTGCATTGTTTTACCAGGCTGAAAATATGAGACATCCAGGACATCTCGTCCTTACGTATCCACCCTACCACACACTGTGGCCTTTTCCATATGAAGACCTTAACCTTCTCCAGTGGTGTCCAGTAAACCTGAAAGTCTCAGGTTTCAGCAGAAACCTATATAGGAAAAAAGTTTGGCATTAGATGAACTCTCCTGGCTAATTAGTCTCTTGTTGAGATACATACAGGACAACTGGATGGGGTGGGTAATGAGTATATCCTGCAAGAGGCTGTGGCTTGGACCAGTTCTCTTCATGGGGCTGTCTTGTGTTCCTGAACACTCCTTTTTGAGGCTTCTGTCCAGCTACTGGCCAGGCTTCCTCCCAGGAAGTGTTGCTCTTTCTTCTCTCATTCACGGAGCACTCTGTAATGCATCACCCCTTTCCCAGACTTATACCACAGAACTGTGTATCAATGACCAGATGTGGTCTTAATATGACTCTTCTACCCTCAAACTGCTGAAATACTTAGGCTGGCACTGAGAAATTCGACAGGTTGTTCCTAACATTGTAGGATGAACAGCTGATCTTGAGACAGCCAGTCTCTTTGAGCAAGAAATTAAAGTGTTACTACATTTTGCATTTCCCTAGAGACACAGGGGAAATGATAGAGTTTCGCTGCTGATTCATCAGCAGATGAATACAGTTTTGGGTGTTATGTTTATTTTCCCAATGTGTTTTTTTTCTTTCCCAGACTCTCCCAGGTCCCAAGGTCGGAGCTGATGTCTGCACTCCGAGTGCATCCTGTTTGTCATAGAATCATTTAATTGCCATTTAAGAGAACTTATGCAACTGACCTTTAACATGACAGAGTCTCCCTGTTGCACTTAATTCCTTATGTTGACATATGAAAAGAAAAGAAAAAAACTTATTTTGGCTAATGTGAAAGTCTTTCCATGGAGAAGATGAAAAAGGCAGGTGGGGTGAGGGATCTGATGGAGTGCAGAGTGGTTGGTAGTTACACAAAGACTTGGTTTGGATGTTGCTTGTTTCCAGGGAAAACTATAGTACTAATTGTTCTGCAGTGAGGGGGAGGAATTTTTATAAAATGGGGGAAATAAATGAAGTTATGAGCAAATGTATTTTATTTCTAGATCACTGCAGAACAGTTCCACAAATCCCCTTCTGCAATCTCAGAACTCAGACTGTTTTCTGTACGTATTCCTTTCAACCCAATTTTAATGAATAACGACCTGGCGATGTCTGACTGACAGCCTGGCAGGGAATTGGCTACGATGCCAGCCTGGACCCAGAGTTATAGGACATTGCAACCCCTTCCTGCCTGGTGAGCCACAGCTTTCAAAAGTAAAGAACAGCTGAAAAGGAATAATAAATACAATATATCACACTTTCCAAATAAACAATGGATTAGATGATGAGGAGAGTTCTAAATACTTGACACTCATGCTCTTCCTTGTGAATTGACTCTGAAATTCATCTCATTTTGCCGTGAGGCAAATAGCAATCTATAAAATCTTATATGGAATCAAATCATAGCTCAAAATTTTCAGCAGTGATCTGGTAATATTTCATTTTACTGCACCTTTTCTTTGTCACAGGCACAGGAGCTGCTGAAGTCCCTGTGCTGAGGACTTTGTGTCTTCATGTCTAGCCTCTGAAGTTTTGAGATTCCAGCTGCAAATAGGAGCCAGAGCTAATGGGTGGGGTAAAGAGCAAATAGGGGTAGACAGAGTTCAGCTATTCATAAGTGTCCAGGGCAGGGAGATAACTCACTAGGCAGAGAAAAAAACCAAACCAACAAACAAACCTGAAAAAACCCCAGCTTTCCTTCCTTCCATGCATCTACTGAATGATATGAAGTACAACACACTGATACCAGTGTCCTTTGCCATGACCTGGATCTCCTATGAGTACTTAGGCTACTTTTCCCTAAAACTGGCCTCCCCTCAGACATTTTTGTTTTGCAGAACAGAGGCATTACCTCTGGATAGGTAAGTGCATATAGAGTCTGGGGGGAAAGAAGCATGCCTCTTATTAATTAAAAATCCAACAGACTTCCTGCTGAGAGTGTTGAAGACAGGAATTTATGCAGTGATATTTAGTTCATTTGCAATGTGGCTTCTTACCCCCTGAGAGCAGGAGCCATGGTCCATTCATCATCGGTCCCAAACAAACAACGTGTATTTTTAGCTTCTTCTTTCAGGGAAGATAAAAAATAGTTTAAGCTAGCATGACATGACTTAGGTGGGGACACTTTTATGTTTTTTAATTTGTTTAGATAATTGGGTCACAGGAAAGCACTCCTGTGAGAACCACTCTCATTCCCAGAGATCCAGAGAGGTGAAGGGGTGGGAGAGAGTTGAGATTATTGCTAAAATAAAACATCCTGTGCAAAAGAGCCATTGTCTACGTAGCACTAATCTTAAGGTAGTTTAGAAAGATGACAAAAAAGTTCAGCCTTAACTCTGCCCTTTTTCATCATGTGTTTGTATCTTAAAATAAATATCTACAGAGTTTGGCTTCTTCTTAATATGTATACATCAGTATAGTGTGCCCCAGACCTCTTACATCTAGAGTTCACATAGCAATTCCCCACTGTGCATTTGTGCACTGTCCAAATGGTCAACATTTTACCACTACCACTTAGATTTAATTTTTATTGTATTTATTTTTACTTTTTCCAAATTTCATCTTTTTATTTGGTTCTCACGAACAATTTGATATAATCCCTTTTAATCTGTAATCTAATTACATGTACTGTGTTTCCATGCACAGCTTGTGCTTTTTGAGCTAGGAGCTTTAGACTCTTGCAGCCAAGGAGAAATTCATAAAAAGAGCTCACCAGACATTTTGTAATTACACGTGATTTAATTAGGAATCAATTCACTTGTTGAAAAAAAACCCCTCTCCTATTCTTTTTTTGAACCTGGAGGTGGGAGCTCTCTGTGTGTGACAGCAACCTCAAATAATTAGCCTGGTGCCAAGTGAAGACTGCTAAACCTCCATCACCCCAAACATCTGACTGGATATACAGAGAGGATGTTTTAGCAGTGATTTCTGCCCTGACATGTTGCAAAAATGGCTTCTGAAAATCAATGTGGAGGCAAATGTGTTTGAGTTTGAGCAACATTCCCCAACAGCTTGTCCGGAACAGGCACTTCTGCAGTGTGGTCCCTCTGCCCTGCTCCATATACTGCAGTGTGACAGGATCAGGGACATGATCCAGTTACCAACTCTGTTTGTGACAGCACATGAGAATGTTTATGGATTTGTATTGTTCTCCTGCTTTGGAAAAATGCCATTTAAGAAATGCCACCTCCCACTTCCCCCTCATTTTATGCATATAATAAGAGAGGTTTGAGCAAAATGCCCATCCAGATCCTGGGCAGCCATCACATCTAACCAGGCAGCACATGGAGGCTCTTCCTGGCTCTTCCCAGTGTCAGAGCTCAGCTTCAGAGGGTTCCTTTCCTTCCACTGCCTGTGTCATGGGCATGAGACAAACAGCTCCATTTGCTCTTTCTCTTCCATCTGTTCAAGGTTATCCTTCCCAGCTTCTTTCCTCCTCTCCTCCTCATCCACTTTCTGTTGCCACACATCTGGCTTTGAGCATGGACCCACTTCTTGGATCTGATCCCTAGCAGCTGTCTGCTGCCAGCACTTTCCCACAGAGGATAGGGATGAGATCCAAAAAGCAAGGGGGAATGGAGGACAAGCTGGGAACATCCACAGCAGGTGGAGGTTAAGACAACCAAATCTCTACAGGAGCAATGTCCTTTTTCCTTCTTTCCATTCAGCTCCATGAGTGTCTGACTCTTCAGTATGTCTTTCCTATCCACTTCTTTATTATTTCTGAAGATGTAGACTGCCTCCTCTGCCTCCTTTACCTCTGAATAAGCTCCTTCTGGATACAGACTTATACAGAAGGTTGTGTTACCAACATGGATCACTGGGAGCACAACCCAATAGACACAGCAATAAAGGTGCATAGGAGGAAAATGACACATCCTGCTCAAACCATTAGGATTGAGACATTTCTTTCATTTGTCTGCTAGCAGATGCCAGCAAGATGTAGCTTGAGAATGCAGTCCATGCAGCTCCTCCTCCATGCCTAAGCAGGATATTTTCGGGGGTTATGAAGTGCAAACAGCAGTGAGCGAGGGCTGAAAAAGAGGCAACACGGAAACTGGAAATGTGCTTTCTGTATTAGGTAGTAACAACATAGTCACCTTTAGTCTCCAGGGCTGTTGGAAGAAACTTCCCGATGTCATTAAGGAACTTGGATTGTCTTCAAAAGCATCCTATGCCAATGGCTTCCTTTCGAGCTGGAGTAAGAAGGAAAGGCAAGAGAAAACTAGGTTTGACCAAAACCCATCTGAAAACTTGGGAGTCTTTCCGATGCCTTCCACAGCTTTGGATCTGGTCTTCTTTTTTCCTTTTGTGGGCTTCGTCTCATGATTAATCCCAGGGCCAGAGAGCTCTGAGCAGAGACAGATTACCATCTTCTTTTCAGAAGCCTGAGACTGGGATATATCCGCTTATTTTGCAGATGCCAATAGCTAACATATTCATTGTGTTCGACATACACAGTGCTCTGAAGCTGCTGCTAAAAGATGACAGACATTTTATCTGACGACTTATCAGCCTACATGCACTGGAGAAGGATCCTAGGCTTTTAGTTCACCCTTGCTCTCGGTTTTATTTCAGCACATTGTCCTGTTAATGATTGAGCACTATTTGGGCTGCGTTTTGTTAAGTTGCCTGAAGGCCCTCTGGCATCAGCAAAGTAAATATACTTGTGGTGATAGTATTATTATTAGATTCATGCTAATAAAAGGTTAACAACCCAGGAGAAGGTCTTTAATCAGTCCATGCTGTGTAGCCAAACCCAAAGCTTTTTATTGGGATTTTTTTCCTCTAGCCACATAGGGTCCTGTCCATGTGAGTGGAGAAAAAAATATCATCAGTTGAGTGATTAATTTACATGGCTTTGTTTCTTTGATGAATTTTACTCCTTTTCTCTGCTACATAATTGGTTTGGAATTTCCTTCCCCTTACTCAGAATTTCACAGAATGAACCGCTAACATCCAGTAATAAACCCTTCACTGCATCAGTAACTTGCAGCAACCCATTGAAGTAAGATCCCAGTTCTTGGTTAGTGCAAGCTGAAGGAGATGGTCTGATGGATCAAAGTAAAACCAGGGCCAGCCAGAAACCAACATCATGTTGAAAACACGTGTGGGTAGCGACAAAGGAAATTCCCCAGGGTAATTAATGAATCTACTCAAGGCTTTGTTTGTCTGTAAAAACACAACAAATGCTTCCCTACTTCATCAGGGCATTGTGAGGATAACTTCCAGTAAAATGTAGGCAGCCAAGCAGTCCTAGGAGGGTGGTGACACATGAACTCCTTTGTGGAACAGCTCCATCCACTCCCTATTTCTCACCACCTCCTCTGTGCTCGGTAGATTCAAATGTAACCATTTCCTTTGCAAATGAACCTCAAAAGTGTAACTCTGAAATGGAGCCATAAAGAGAAACTTCAGCACCTACAGCATTCATACAATCGTGTTCCCCCTTTCAGTCACTGCCAAACTGGGTCTGCAGCTCTCCTTCTGGTACAGTCACAACACCTACAGGGTGTACTTGGCACTTGGGCACGTTTGCCTCCTTTTGGGATCTATCACACCTCACCTTTGCTGTGGTTTTGCTCAGGACCCTCTGTAGTGATAGGAAAGGCGTCCACTTTTCCTAGCTATTCTTTTGCTCCGGGAAACAAATTCCTGGCTGATCCTGCACTTCAGACACACTTGCAGACACACACAGCCTGCCTTTTATAAATCCAGTCTCTGGGTTTGTTTTCTTCTCATATTGTCTCCATTTTCTTTCCTTTTTTTAATTTTTTTTTCCTCTTTTTCAATTATTATTACTTTATTTGCATGGCTATATGCTGGGGAAATCCTGCTCACTTAAGGAGAATTAATTTTAATTCATACTGATTTTCAGTCTCACACCTTGATTCTGTAACTTCTAATAAAAAAAAATTAATTCTGGGCTTCTGAGCAATTCAGTGCTCCCTACAACTGTCCTGAGCTTGAAACTAAGCTTGACTATCTCTCTGCAACTTGTTGCTGTTTTAAACCTGAGGGTTGTGCTGACATTGTTGTCAGCTCCAGAGGCTGTCTTTTTTCCTGGCAGTCCTAAGGTCCAGTGGTGGCACAACTGTGGGCAGATATCTCCCCTGGTTCCCTAGGGACTCTCTTCATCCTCCTATCTCTGCCCTGAAATAATTCCCCAGTGGCATCTTGGTAAATTCAAGTCGGGAGTGGTGTGTTGATGATTTGCACTCCTGTCTCCTATACGGGTTCAGTGGATGCTCTCCAAGGAGGCCTGAAACCTCTGCAGTGTGGATGTGACTGGTTCAAGACTTCAACTCAGACATTAAAGCACTTTTTTTGTGCAGGGTTTTGCTACAAAACACGATGTACTGTAGAGGATGGTGTGCTTGCAGTGTTGTGAATGCAGCGTGGAGAAGAACTTCAGGTGAACCGTATCCCTCTGATCTGAGGAGCCTGTGTAACAGGCCTCTTGAAGGACACTTTCAAGGGCATAGTGATTGTGTTTATACTCAGGTGTACGAGAGATCCTGAGGTCAAATATGCAGTCTGTCCACATTACTTGTCTGCGGGAAGACCTCGGAGCTAATCTGGTGCAATCTAGCTGATACTCCTGGTACAGCAGTGTGAACACCCTCATCTTATCCCCTACAGAAATCTGGAGGTGCAGCCAAATTATCTGGCAAGAAACTAGGTAGTAATAACAGTCACTCCTAAAGACAGCCAGTCATTGCTGCTGCAGAACCCGGGGGGAATTGCATTCTTACTGTGCAGCTGATCTAATTAATGCCCCAGAACTGAACAACACAAAGTCATTCCTCTCCCTAGGTCAGACCATGCTGACTTCCACGCATCTTGACAGGCCATGAGCCCTGGAAAGCTGCATTAGCACCCACAAGTACAAACCCACAAAATTAGAGCAGGCATGCAGGAGCTGGAACAGACGAATGGATCTTAAGTTTGGTGTCTTCAGAAAGAACCCCAGAAAGTATGGCTCCTGGGAAAGGGCATAAGGAATATAATCTGAGTGCTGAAGGGAATAAATGGATGATTATCCAATTTCCAGTCAATTTGCTGTCTATCTATGTGTCCCTTCCCTTCCCAAACCTTCCCAAACCTTCCCAAACCTTCCCTTCCCAAACCTTCCCAAACCTTCCCAAACCTTCCCTTCCCAAACCTTCCCTTCCCGTCCCAAACCTTCCCTTCCCTTCCCTTCCCAAACCTTCCCTTTCCAAACCTTCCCAAACCTTCCCAAACCTTCCCTTCCCCTCCCTTTTCCTCATCATCCTTAAAGGAGTAGAAAAGAAGCACACCTTGTTTTTTTTAAATTAGTATTAGTGAATACCCACTAGGTGAGTCTAGGTGAACAATTAATATGATGTTGAAGAAGAAAGAAAAGTCTCCCATTTACTCTCCCCACCTCAGCCCCCATCTTCCCATCTTCTTATCTTTTGACCTAGGACTTTTCTGAGATGTCCTTTCACAGCCCCTCCCTTAGTCTTCAGAAACCCAGAGATATTCTAGAATTGCTGGCTTTAATTGATTTTTTTTTAAGATTACATTTTTTAAGTATTTTATTTATATTCTTAAGAATATTTAGGCATTCTATATCCAGGGGAAAAAAATCCTCTAATTGCTCTGTTCCCTCTCATAGGCTAGAAAAACTCACTCAGTAATTCCCACTTTTATACTTGTAATTTTGTGGTTGAACCAGGATGCAAATTTTAAGACAACTCCCTGCCTTGATTTCACCAAGTGTTTAGTGAATCTCTTGCAGTGGTTAATTATCTTCATGCTAAAAGTCAGACTTACAGCTCATTTTCAAGTTTACCTTCTGACTTCACCTCGCAACCACTGGATCTCCTGCCTTTGCTGACTAGCTTAGAAAAGTCTCCTCCACAAACACATTCTCCCACTGTGTGTTTTAAGGTTGCTGTAGGATCTGGAGCACATTAGGTGTGTTCCAAAGATACCAGACAGGGCTGTGCCTCGCATAAGGTTCTTGCAACCTGGAGGAGAGGGGAAGGAAAATGAATAAAAATGGAAATGTTTTTTATAAAGTGATGTATAGTAAGTCTCTCACTTTCCTGCAGATCCTCTCCTAGCTGTGCTCTGCCTTGCCAGGCAGGGCTTAGGATGAAGGAGAGAACATCTCAGAATCAAAATCTGAGCCCAGACCTCACAAGCACTTTGCCTCATCTCCAGTAAGTGAAGGGTTAAGCTGAATGTCTCTGCTACCCATTAAAGTCAATCTGTCTACCCAGTTTAGAAAATGAATTTTTTCCCTGGAGCTGAGGTAACTTGGAAGACTGAATCAGGCCTCAAGGTAAGCCTGGAGTGCCTAAATGCTTTGTAAAATAGGAGTAGAACTTTGAATAAGGCGTTGGTAAAATACTGCCTCTTGGCCATTGCTGCCTCCCTCTGCAGCTCTGGCTTGATGTGACAAAGGCAAGTAGGAGTATTCAAGTGGGGGTGGAAGACAGAGGGAAATTTTATGATCTTGTCTGCTTCTCCTGCACCAGAAGGTTACCATAGACTGAGCAGCACCTTTCTTTCCACATATGAGCACCTTGTTACACTTTGGCTTGCCTGCCTTTGCTCCATCCCAACTGAAAATCAGTAATGTGCTCCTTTTTGGGGTGGTAGGCCAGCACGGGTCTCTTGGAGAAAATAAAAGACATGTACTGTTAAGTGTCTGAAAAAGACCCAGGACAATCAGTTCACCTAAAATGTGTATGTACAAATAGGTCCTTTCTTCCCAAACAACCCGTCTTTTAGCTGGCATTAGTAAATCAGCAGCTGGGCTGTCAGATATGGAAGGAAACGGCAGCTGAATGCAGGCTGAGCTGTACACGGATGGCATTGGGTCCAGTTAGCTGGGAACGACTGGCAAAACTCAGGTCACAGGAGAAGATGGACAAAGAAGGGATATTACAGATGAGGCAAGACATGCATTGGCAACGCTGCTTGGTTTCCTGCAATAGGAATGGACAGTGGTGAAACCGTCCGTGGATGTGACAGTCAGCTTCAGGCACGGAGACAAGAAAGTGGTCATTGCACACTGGAAGGGAGTCTGCTCTCATCATTTCCCAGTGCCGGGTGCTGTCCTCGCTGTACAGAGGCACAGCTCCACGTTCAACAGTGCAGCTCAGAGAAAGCTCAGAGCAGTGACTTTCCTCCAGCCTCCCCAGTCTCTCCTGGATCAGGGCCACCACCTTGTTGTGATGGTGGGCCCGAGTTTGTTTTGACTCCAGCCTGCTGTTGCTAGCATGACCTGGAGCCTTACTGACCATTTCCTACTGAACTTAAAGTTTCTCAACTAAGCCGGACAGCAGGTAAACAGGAGGAAGAAATCTTTAACAGAGAGCCTTGTCAAAGCTGTGCTGGATCATCCAGTGAGCACTGGAGAACTTGGCAGGAGAAGAGTCACAGGGTTGGATCAGGGCTATTCATTTTTTGCTAACTGCTCCTGACATTTCTCACACAGATGGACAGCATTCAAAGGTTTTGCCAGAGGTTCCTCTAAGCAGGTTCATGTCTCACTCTTTGACTGTTCATTGACACAAGCCTTGAAAGAGAAAAAAATTAACTTAATTGCACTAGGGTGGAGGGGGAGAGAAAAGAAAATAATATTAAAAACATAACTGCAACCCACAGCATCTACAGGAGATGTGGAATAGGGAAGGGTGTGCTTGAGCAAATGCTAGGATGTCATTTGGCCAGACATTTATACCTCCAAGGTCACCCAAGAGTTTTGACTGAATAATAAATTTTTTTGTATCTTATCCTGAAACCTGGGAGAAACAGCAGGGGTGGAAGAGTAATAGAGAGGGAGGGAAAAGGGGGGTTGTGGGAAAGCAACTCAGTCCTTACTGCTCTAAACCCTGTGGAGCCTGATAACACAAATATTTGCAGATCCTGGCAGTAGTCTGTGTAACACAGAGTATGTGACCATCTTAAGACTGATCCCACATTTATTTTTCTTTAATTGCTGAATGTTGCAGCCTGTTGTCCCAGCTCCTGCAGCGGCAAGAAAGAAGAAGCTGGAATCATGAGTGTTGAACTCCATGTTCCCAAAAATTTTGCTGCTGACTTCTCAGCTTGGAAGACAAGATGGTCTAGAGAAGAAGGAGGAATTGTAAGGTGAAAACTTCCCACTAAGGGCATTGTTCTTTCCCAGTGGGTTTAGGAGAAACTGTTCAGTAACGGACTGGAATTCTGATACTGGTATCTTAAAGGGAAAGAATCAAGTCTACATTCTTCCAAAATATTATTTCCCCTAAAAATTAAAGCATCACCCCCTCCAAAAAATAATTTCTAACACTATATGTGAGGAGAAAGCGGTATCGGGGCACACTTGTGTGCTGCCACCACCTCTCTGCCTCATAAAGATAGGCAGCAATTCCCAAGATATATATTAGAGTAATTCATCTTCCCTTTGACAGGATAAATACTCCAGATTCAGAGGGTTTTTTTAACTCTCTGGTCCTACAATGTCTCCTGCAAAGTGTCGTATACACTTTGCTTCTCCAATCAAGGAGGAAAAAGCTGTTTGATTAATCTTGGTCTGCTGAATCCAAGTTGAAAATCCAAAATGAATCATGCTAACTGATAGCAACCAAACAAAAGCCTACAGGGAGCTCAGAGGTTAAACCCAGGCTGCAACACTGAGTAGTACTGCAGTGGCTTTATCGTTTCTGCAGATCTGTCCCGTGTCAGCTGCCTACTGTAACACTCCAGCTCACACTTCCCACCAAAAAAATATGTGGATCTACTATTCAGTGGTCCTGTAGTACAAACTGCAATAAGGACATGTGGTGCCACAGAAAGCTTGGGTAAAAAAAATGCTAGCTTTACTCTGTGCCTTTAGTGCTGTACAATGGTTTTTAATGCAGAAAAGAGTATTTGTGTTTGTAAGGAAAAAGAGGAAGAGATAGATAAGAGGGTTGGGATATCAAAGATCCTTGTTGTAAATGAAAGCAATTCAGTAAATGAAAGCAAACAGTAAACAGTTTACTTTTGTGGAAAAGAGGGCAGAAATGAATGAGGGCTTTTTCCTCTCTTAATGGAATGGGTGCTTTCTCTATAAATACATTCTCTAAAATATATTATTATTATTTACAAATTTATCTTTTGATATACTTAATTTACATTTCTTTCTGAGATCACATGAATCATGCAATCAAGACCAGGAACTATCATCGAGAAGTTCCCCAAAAGACAATACCTTTGTTTTTATCACCACTGCATTATAAATGGATAGATCACATCAGCAAAGGGAGTTATACTGAGGTCTGTGTCAGTAGATTCTGATGATTAGCACAGGCCAGCTGCTGACTGCGAGATCTGCTGCTGTTCACGTGTAAGACACTGCCTGAGGTGTAATATCTCAGCTGAGACTGAAATCTGAACTGATGGACTTGAATCAAGTTCCAGTGGAAGACTTTGTAGGTGTGATCCAAACCTCCTCAAGTCTGTAGAAAGTTTCCAAAGCTGAATGGAGTCAGACAGCAGAACTGTTTGCATAGGTTCAGGGTGTAATGACAGTGAAGAATTTTGCTCAAGTGAAAAACCTTAATGTTATCTCACCTAGTAAGAAGAGCTAGTGCAGGCTCCCAGATCAGGCCTTATGACCTTGAACCAGACCCTAATGCCTTCAGATTGCCCCATTTTTCTTGGGAAATGGATACAGACCTGGCCGTTGTCTTCAATTCTTTGTGGCTCCTTGGAAAATGGCCATAATCCCACCTTGACTCCGAAGAGAAGCCTTCTGAACTGAAAAGAAATTGTGCATTACTCTAGTGGTCACTCCTTGTGTTGGAGAAATGGAGGCACTGACCAGCTTTCTGTTACATTTGTGTAAACTGTAAATGCTCAGCTGTTGTCTGAGTAAAAATCAAGTTGCTACTCACAGCAGCCAGGTGTTAGTACAAAACTTGAGGTGCCTGAGCCCTCAGTGAGTTCCAGAGGCTGGGGACCCAGCTGTAGTAGTAGTTAACAGCTATACAGGACCAGGTAGTAGAGGGTTTGAATAAGAGTAAGGATAAATATTGCCTGCTGCTCCTGCTCAAACTGCTCATCAGAAACAACAGTTACACAGAGGAACATGAGAATCACCCCACAGATTTCAAATAAGCTTGTGGTTTGATCTTTTTACATGCAAACACGACCAACTATGGCAAACCTTCTGGAAATAATAACAGCTTCAAGAGAAATTCTGCTCTCTGTGGTGTGTAGCACCAGCTTTTCTCCTGGTCTTCCATGGCAAACAGGGACATAAAATGGCATATTCAAATCAGAAGGCAGTGGGGAATTTTAAAAAGCAGGATAGTAACATGAGTAATACAGCTCCAAGTCTGAGTTAGCATCAGTGACCAGTTCCTTAGAAGGTGGGTGTGCTCACTGGAGAGTCTGAAGAAGCCTGAATCTTCAGAAGTAACCATAGTTTTAATACTTACATTACAAATGCTTTGCAAGCGACCACCTTCCTAGGGTGCTGCTGGGTAATTATTTGCTCTTAATGATTGTTCTTGTGAAAGAAAATAGAAGAAGTGAGGAATTCCTTTCCTTCATGCTCTTCATCAGCCTGTCAGCTTCAGACTTCTACTGACTCCTTGTTCTGCTGGAAAAACCAAGACTCATTTAAACTATGTCCAGTTCAGTAAAATCAGAATTAGATGGTGGGTTTGGAAGAGGAGCTGTCATTTCCTGCACCCATACAAAGACCAGGCACCATCTGAAGGTGTCCTTTAAAAGCTCCTACAAAGTAATATTGCTGTTAGTTTGAACTCCTGGCCACTACAGAGTACTCCCCTGGCTTTCTCTCTGCTTCATTTTGGAGTCTGGTTCATCTACCACATGCAGTTTTTGCACAGCCTGAACTCGCTTGCTAGAGGTCAAACACTGATGCTTTTATTTCTGCCTCACCCCTCCTGACTGAAGAAAGAATAAATATTTGCTTAAAATTAAGCCCATTTTGGTCTGGAACTTCAGCAACAAAACAGTTTGGACGCTCTGCAAAAGAGGAAAGCATCCAGCATGCTTTGCCTTCCCCCTCCCCATCACCCTGGGATTCCAAAAAGACTCAAAGTATTTTGCACAATATTTGAAAATAAATATTGCTCATCTTTGAGCTGATAGTTTGGAGCCCAGACGGGCTCAGGATTTATAACGGAAAGAGTGATGCAAGCTTAACGCTATGTGATCCATGTGTTGCTACCATCCAACAACCAGCTCCTGTCCAGTCTCCTTCTTGCATGAACAGTAATTTTCTTCCAAAATATCCCAAGGTTCCAAAGCACTGTTCTGATTAACTCCTTCCTGAAGAGTTTGGACCCCAACTGTGGTCAATTTTTCTGCCTGGAAGGACCAGTCAGTAACAGATAATATTTTATTATCATTTTTCTTTAGATTCCTTCTCCTCATAAAGGACTTGCCTTTTTTCCTAGTGCAAATACATTTTCTTGAGATCTAGCTAAGACTGGAAAAAAGATCCAGGGAGACAAATTATGGTGTACCATTATTAATTTGGAGGTGGAGGAAGACAGAGAAAAGCCATCCATCACTCCCAGCCCTTTCTAAAGAGAGCCATCATGACTTGCCCACAGGCCTAATAATCTTCATCATTCTGAAAGGGAAACATCCCACAAGGAAAAGTCAGGGAAGCTGGAGCTATTGAACAAGCTGATCTATAAAGATAATTCGTTCCATGTTTCTTCAGTCTTGACTTGCTCAATGGTTTGACTCATGAGAGCAGAATAATGCCAAGGTGTTATGGACTGGAAATGCAGCTCCCTGCAGATAGGGATTTGGCTGGAGCTTGAGCAATTACCTAAGAGGAGCATCCTGCAACTGAACACAAAGCTTCCCACAGAACCCTGCTCCAGTGATCAGATCCATTGGAGACTCTCCCTGCCCCTGGCCCGCGGCCTCACAAAAGACCATGTGAGTACACGTGAACCACATGAGGAGAGAGAGAACAGGGTGAGAAATGCCCCCATGCAAGCCTCTCCTTGCTCCCCTCTCTACGCTATCCCACCCCACCTTGAGTTCAGCCAGTGGTTTTCCCACAGCAAAGCTGACTGTGAGGGCTGGGGAGGATAAAGGGAAGAAGGGGAAAGAAAAGCTCCGTTTCAGGGAGCAGGTGGGGCCTGGTGCCATGCGCAGCCAGGCACATGACTGTGCCGATGTATGTATTACCCTTTATAAATAGCTACGAGCAGATGTTCAGCCAGCAAGTGGCTCTGCTGGTTGAAGCCATTACAACTTGCAGATGCTTGGCACACCCCTCCAGCCAAAGATTACCTCTCCCGCAGCTCTGCTGGCAGTCAGCTCTGCTGCAAGCAAAGTCATCTGGATTAGCTCATACCACCTGGATCAGCTGCCTGAGCAGTGCCGGCTGACTCTGCACTGGGGCAGATTAGGGAGTGCTCACATCATCCTTTTGGTTGGTAGCAACCAGGGGCCCGACATGGTCCAGGTCACAGAGGGTATCTTGCCTTGATCTGAGCACATGTGCACTTGGAAAGGCATGCCCATTTATTGTATGCTCAGAAAGAAGGTTGTGTGATAAAAAGCTGGAACATGTGGCCAGGAGCTTTTGTTCAGCCATCAACTTTCTGACGATTTCAGAGCTCCTCTAACGTTATCTCTTCCCTCTCCTTTTTTAGTCTGGTGGGTAATTCTTGTGCAGGAATTGCCCTTTTTTTATCACTTGTGCAGCTTCTAACACAATGGGAGACCACCTGTATATCTAAATCTGACAAGCTAAAAGAAAGGTGAGCAGGCACTTTTGCAGGGAGGTAATTTGTAGTTAACTTTTATCTTGTGCATGTAGAAAAAGTCACAGCTGGGCCAAACCTTATTCAGCACTTTTAACTGCTTCCATGGTATACCAGAGAGGAGTAGCTTGGTCATAATACCCCATTTCTTTTCATAATCCCCCATTTTCTGTTACACATCCAGCGTTACACTCACATGCACGTAAAGGAACAGCAGGCCAATGATGTGAACATATGCTGTGCTGGCACGTGTATGGTAAGATACACAGATGTGGGGAAACATATGCTGATTTACGTAAACCTTGCAAAGTGCCAGAGCACAGGGAGAAACCCCCCCAAAAATTAAACAGACAAGTTAGGAAAATTGCAAGTTGGGAGGTATCTTGTGTTTCCTCTCCATTTTTGTTTTTTGGCCTTTTGAGCCTACAGCAAAGTTGGTATCATTTACCCTCTGGCTGGACTCAGATAACAACAATATAACTCCTGATTCCCAGCCTCAGCAGTACCATTTTTGCTTTTTTTAAACCGGGAATCCAAATTTAATTAGCACAAAAATTAAAATGAAAATAAACCTGGAGACAGCTGAACTCTGGGTCACAAAAGCAGAAAGCTGATTGACAGCTGAGGAGGATGAGGAGTTAAATGATGCAATTAGCTTCCTGCTGATTCCTCCCTTCACTTATGGGGGGTTGACTTATAAAAAATCAAGTATGATATCAGTATGGATGCTCAAGCCAAAGCAAAATATAAACTTGCAGACACATAGGAGAAAGATCCTGATGAATTCCCTGGGAGAGAGCTTGGGAGCCGTAGCCAAGCCTCACAAAGCAGTGAGCTCCTGACATGCATCCAAGAGATTCAAGTATATTGACTTGCCCAGTGCTGTATTTGCAAGCTGGAGCTCTTCTGTGAGATATCAGTTGCTACCTCAAAGCCTTGAGAAAACCTCAAGTGACTCAAACTGTCCTTGAAGATGAATATATGTGTAGAATAATAGCTCCACTTTGACACATGAAACAGCTTTTTGTCAAGGCATGTGACAGAGGAAGGACTGGGATGCTAAGAAAAGAGGGAAAGAAATGGCTTTAATAGATCCCATGAAGCAGCACATGTTGGCTCACTTACATGGCTTCTCTCCCTCCAGGGGACTCTGCATAGCCACACTTCTGCTTGACCCACAGACTGAAGGAACAGGAAATACCATTGTGTCAGATACAGACAGGTGAGTTTTCTTGCCATGAGCACTGTCCACTGGCTTGCAGATGCTTCCCTGCTGTCACAGCTGCTTGAAGCATGACTCTGCACCCTTGTGTGCACACAGGATCCCTCCTGCTCTGTGTCTCTTCCACACACAGGATACTCCACCAGAAAGAAAACAACTGCACAGATATTCTGCTGCAAGTTTGTGATTTAAGATGATCCTTGCTCCTGAAAGCTCTTCCATTGCTGAAAATCTAATAAATAAATAGAAATCCAGATTACTATGAAGCCACCTCCCACAGGACATCAAAATAGTATTTCAAGTCTCCACGGGAAACCTTTCTATTCAGCCTTGAAAAGGGACAAGGACTGGGATTACCAGTCCATTGAAGTCTGATTTTAATCATGGGAAGAAACAAAGCAATTAGCAGCAGAGCACCTTTCCCCTGATGCCCTTCCCAGGGCCCTGCATCCATTGTGCTATTTACGCATGAGCCTCTTGGAGGAGAAAAGGTGTCCAGGTTATGGACACATATTCTCTATTTTGAACCACCCAGGAGTAGAGCTGCTTGTGTAAAAGTTCTCCAACTTCTTTTTGATTTGATTGAAACAAAATTGCAAAGACCTCGTTATTTAATTAGTTTACTAATCCAGCTCCTTGTGGCTGAAATGAGTAAGGGAATATGCAATGGGAGAAGCTGTTAGCAGGAGAGGTGTGACAAGTTCAAGGGGAAATGATTTCTCCCATCAGCACAGCTGCTGGCAGAGGGCACATCTGTCTGCACCATTAATCTCTATTGGGATTGTCAGTGGGGTGCTGTGGGGAGGAAGCAGTTCACTCTGAAAGCCAGCAGAGTATCTAGTGTGGCTTCTTGCACTATGCAAGACATAGCTGTTAGCCTGAAATGCTCTCATAGAGCATATTTACCTCTCCTTCTGAAGAAGAGAACACAAAAGAATTTGGGGACTCACGGTTGAATTGGGGACAAGTTTTCAAGATAGTCTTAACATCATGGAGTCTCAGATTTTGACCCTGGAGGACCATCTGCCCTGCAGCAACTGGATTTAAAGTAGATTTCAGCACATATAAAGCACTGCCCCCCTGCCTCAACCCTCCTGGTGACAACTGCAGGAGAGAGGATCCCGTCTGTGCCATGGCACGTAGCATTGACGTGACTGTCCCAGCCCAGCTTGCCAGCTCAGAAGGAGAGTAGAGTTTGTGGTGAAGATGGGCATCTGCTGACTCTCTGCACGAGTGCTGGAGCCCAGCCCTGGGGGATCCGCCAATGCCTTCCTCTGCAGTTGCTCTTCTGAGAATGAAACGAAGCTGTTGGAGCTATCAGCCTAGTTCCTTTCATGAGCAATAAATTCACAGTGAAAGCAGCAGAAACAAAGCTCTTCTAAATCTGTTCTACTTTTCAACCTAAAAGAAAAGAGAAAAAGAAAGAGGAGGGTTTAGCTTAAGAAGGATTTCTTCTGGACCTTCTCTGTAATGGTAGGAAAATGCTCTGAAATCATGCTTCCTAGAGATGCAGAGCTTGGAGCCCATAGAAAGGCTGCAGACCCCAAAGAATAGCCAATTATACAATCAAGCAAGCTATTAATAGCAGTCATTCACATTGCTTTTAGCTGGAAGATCCTCACAGTACAAGACCTTCAGGTGTTTGCCTCAAATCACCCTCCTTGCCTCTATTTGGGAGAGGAGACTGAAGTACTGAATATGTGCTGGAACTGTACACAGCTGGGTTGTGGGGTTTTTTTACAAATAGTAAATTGGTTGCTCCAGATCTGGAGCAGAGCACAGGTTTCTTGAAGTCTGGATCATGACATAACTCACAGCTTCTGCCCTCATCTGATGTGAGTGCAGAAGTCCAGCTGCAATCTTGCAGTGCTGTGCCCCGGCCACTTCTGTTCTGAAGGAACAATGGGGTTTTACACCATCAGGCACATGAATTCAGCCATGCTACTTTGAGACCATGCAGCCTGTCCCTCCCATACTGCCTGTTGCTCTGTGAACTTATTGCCTTAATTAGGACTTGTTCAGAGATCTCTGGCTTGCCTTTGGTTGCTGGGTGGAGACATGCCGTGAGCTAGGGTTTTTTTTGGGTTTGAGTTTTTCCCCTCTTTCGTTCCAGCAAAATTACAACAATGCCCGTTTCATGTTGTTCCATGGGGCTTCCCTTTGTAAAGAAAACTCATCAGCCTTGCTAATATAATCACTCAGTGATGCCATGTCAAAATGTGATTAAATGAATAACCACAGTCTTTTCAACACATCTCTCTGTGCAAACAGATGTTTAGAAAGAACGCAATATGTTGCAGGGAAAAAAAAGTCAGCAAGAAATAATGTCTAAGCAGTTAGGGCCTGTAGTGTCATACTACGGGTATGGCCACTACAGCCAATGGGGAGAAATTGAGATAAAATTTCTTCCTGAAAATTCCAAGTTGTCAGCATCATTAACTCTCAGATCCTGACCAATTTCCATCTCACTGTCACCTCCCACCCCTCCTACAGTAGTGACGTCCCTTTCAGTTTGTGGGTTATTTTATGGGTTTTCCAACGCAGGCACTGATTCTTAGAAATGTCCAAGAGAAGCTTGTCAGAGGTGAAGTATTTTATTGCAGCCACGATTCATGCTCCTCTTAGGAGAAATCCCCAGAACCACGGCTGGAAATCATGGACTTGTAGTTGCTGTACAAGCACCAGGTTTCAGAGCTTCTGTGAAGCCTCAGTGTTGGTGGCAAAATAGCCACCATGATCAGCTCCATGGGAAGGAATGGGGTATTTCACACAGGAATTTCACCTTTTGGGTATAAAGGATTTAAGTCACAAGCCCAATAGAAAAAAAAGGAAAATTAACTACAATTCAGTCCATCTAATGCAGCCTCTTCCGTGGCCTTGGTGTCAGAAATATATGAGCATTTCAGAATGTTCGTAGGATATTTCTCCTCTTAGTACTCGTTGCTGTTAACTGTCCATTTTACAGAGGACAGTTAAGGTACAGCTCTCACATTTCAGTGTTTCTTCCTACCCTAATTTTAGAAGTCTACAAGGGATGTAAGAAGTCCAAGATATCAGAGGTATCCAAGATACTAGGTATCCAAACTTGTTTGCCAGGAGTGGAGAGAAGTCACTATTAGAAGGTGATTCCCCTGTCCAGCCATAAGTGTTTACCATTTCCCTGGGCATTCCCTCACTGGCACCGTCATGACTTTTTACATCTTCTTATTAATGCATCTTCCAGTTCAAGGAGCTGACATTTGCTAAATGAGATGTGGGATTCCTCTGCTACAGTACTTGCTGCTCCTAGCATAAAAACAAATGGATACTGTGTTAAGGACATAAGTACCCTTTGGGATGCCTGACATTCTAGATATATAAAATAATGGTGAGAGTGATTACTAATGAATCCGAGGAAATTCTAGGAAAGAAAGTTACGACAAAAGGATGTTTGTTTATTCCCAGCTGAGCTGCCACAGGGTCGAAGTATCACACCCACAAATCCCTGGTGTGTTCACATGTCTCTACGTTAGTGTAGAAAAAAGATAAGGTGGTGCCAGTATTTCCATTATGCTGCTTCATTTGCAGTTTTGAAAGCCAGCCACAAATAAAAGCACCCTGGAAGGCATTTTGGCAGATGGCATCCTGACTCATGAGTGACTCTGGTCGATTTTGATTTCCATTTATATTTTCTGACATTTTTTTCTTAAAAAGAAGACAAGAAAATTGCTTCAGATAAACACAAAACCCAAAACACTATGACACAAAAGCATTACTATGGGCTACAAGACCTCTTAGCAGGAGAGAAAAATAATGATGTGCAAATATCTGAAGATCATCCAAGAAGAAAGATCAGTCATTCAGGGAGGTCCAGGGTGGAGGGGGGCTAACGCAAGACATAGAGAATTAGGAGCAGTGGGTTTAGGCTTAGCAAAGGAAAAATTAGCTTGAGGAAAACTTTCCTAAAAGTGGACTAGTCTCCCAAGACAGGAGATGGAAATCTGATTGTTTGAGTCATGCAGCCCTGGACTGGCCCTGTGAAGGACTGTTGTGGTGAGCTATTCTACATGTGCAAGGAGAAGCCTGCGTACCTTGGAGATTTCTGTTCCCCACTTGGATGACTCACTTCAAAGAGCAGGATGAATTTTAAGCTGGTGGGTTAAACTGAGCAATGCTGGTCAGGACACATGTCTCTGCTCAGAGAGGAAGACTTCATTACTTAGATAGTGCTAAAGTTTCACCTGCTCCAAAAGCATACCAGAAATCATCACTTAAGCCATCTTTACCCATCAGCCCAAAAGAAGCACAGAAAACATTATCTTCCTTTCTTACAGTCCTGGCAGCTGATGAATGTTTATGGTGTAGAAGAGATTGTTTGTTTGAAGACATAAAATACAAAGGAACGGAGCAGAGAAAGATGGTTCAGTGCCTGGGAAGACTGGGGGTGCAAATTTAACAGGCCTATACAGCACTGTAAGCATTTCAAAAAGCTTCTCCATTCAGGAAACTGAGTCACACCTACAGCTCTCCCTTTCTCTCTCCTTGCAGTTGCCTTATTTGTTGCTCAGGAGAGGAATCTTCTCCAGCTCAGGTGAATCCTATCTTCTCATTGTCCCTGAAGTTGATAGCTCACAGAGCTGCTCTTGTCTATTTAATCCAAGCCTGATTCTATTCCTGGCCTGAGACATTTTCTAGGTGCAAAGCAGAGTCTCCTTTTTTTTGAAGGCTCAGCCAGTATGAAAATGGATCTCAGCACAGAACCTTCACTTTCACCTTTCCTTTTCATTAACAGCTTTTTGGAGGGCATCTCTCCAGCTGCTGCCTTCCTCCTCTGCTGCTGGTAACCGATGGAAACAATTGCTCATGCTTGCACTGAGTGGATGCTCTTATTAATTCCAGCTCTAAACACAGAAATTGCACATTCTTTAGGAAAATGGGACTGATTCCGATTGCACATCTCAGTTACACTTCCATACCAGAATGACACTTTGGGGTCTGAATGAGATCAGCGTCCACGCACACTGGAGCATGCTCTGCTTTACTCCAGAGCTTAGGACCCTGGTATGGCACTAAACACTTGGTTAGGCCAGTGGGCTTCTCCGGAGAAGCTGCCATAGGTAGGGGAGGCAGGTGAGTCAGGGCAGGGCTGTTGTAGGGCAGGCTGGAAGGTTGGGGTCTCAAACACCCTATCCTTAAACAGAAACTGAAGTGGAAATTTGGGGTGTTCCACATGGAAGACTGAGTTCAAGGGTGACATGGCTCAGAGAGGTTTATCCAGACCGTCTCTGAAATCCGACACAAACTTGGCCTGTTTCTTTCCACGAGGAGAGCATCTGCACGCCTTTTTGCAAATCTCCCAGCAACAATGATATAAATAAAACCCTAGACTGCAGGGCTGTCCTGACAACTTGTCCTGCCTTTTCTTACAAGGGGGGCTTATTCCATGTAATACTACAATCCACATGAAATTTTTGTGTGTCCTTTTTTTTTTTTTTTTTTAATCTTGGAAAGGAATCAGGAAAAGCTCTACCAAGGTAATGATTAATGCAAGGAATCACATCCTCACATATTGAACAAATAAATATAAGCTAATATAAATAGAAAAAAACTCTTGGAATTTGTCAGTCCGTGGTCTTATTATCTTGAGCTCCAAAGCCAAAATTGCAGACTATGGTTTACAGATGCTTTTCTCTCTTTCCCTCTCCTTCTCCTCTTCCTTTCCGTTTTTTTGCTTGCTTTTTTTTTT
>VZRV01007772.1:829585-847898 GCA_013398115.1 Falcunculus frontatus
TCCCCCCCCCCCCCCCAAGGCAGCTCAAAGGCACTTGTGGCCCCCTTGCTAGGAATTGCTCCTCTGACAGAAACTTTGCTTCCCTTTTCAAATGAGTTTGGCAAATGTTAGTGAAAAGGTTGCTAGTAAATATTCTTTGAAAACATTTATGGGTTTCTGAGGGTGCATGAAAACTGTTCAGGCTGTAGTTCACAGAACTTCTACCCCACCAGAGACCTGGGAAATTCTTCACTACGTTTTTTGTCCCAACTACTCCTCCGTTCACAGGATGCTTGAGACACTACTTTCTCTTGAAAAGTCCTACACACAAAAAGGGAAAGGAAAAAGGAGGGTAAAAATAATCCTAAAGGGATGCATGTTTTTATGCTTTTTTTTTTTTTTTTAATCTGGTTATCTGAGTTTAGAGGAAATTACAACCAGTCTTGCTAGATATTTAGGTCCTCAGCTCTTAGGGTTAGGGAGATGAGACATTTTGTTTGGGATCCTTGATAAATGGTTTCAAGGAGACCTTTCTACATGGTATACTTTATTTTTGTTTGGTTATTTGTAGCCCCAAATGAGACCCTTAATTTGTCTGAAGTATCTTTCCTCTAATTTTCAAATGGCACCAATCTTTCTTCGGTGAATTTGGGACTACTCAGAGTCTTCACTGGGACTTCAAGTCTGAAGAAACAGGGAATAAGGGGGGGTATTTGTCAATCCACAGCTGTTCCCTGGGCCAGACGTTCCGATTTGGATAAGGGTTGTAGAAGCAGAAGTCTCTGTGGCAGCCATCAGTAGTGAACAAAACTGAATTTTCAACTCCCAGCTCTACAGCCTTTCTCCTTTACTCCATGGGCACTAGGAAGGGAGAAGCTGGTGAACCTGCTCCTGCTTTAGGAATTCATGAGGCTGAATTTGTGAGGCAAAATCTGTGTTTTTCATTATCAGAAAATTTTCCTCTAGATATATTCATTCTTCCAGAATTACTCATTAAAGAAAAAAAAAAATTCCCACAAACAACTGATTGTTCAGCAAAGAAATATTAACCAAAAGCTCTTCTATATCAGATGTTTTCATTGCATTCCTCTCTCTTCTTCGCTCCTTTGTGAGTTGCCCTTTGGTAAGAAAGACCTTTGGTTGTCAGTCCCTCCAGGATCTCACATGAAATGAGCATGATAGGTGTCAGCTCCCTCCTCAGCTCCCTCCTTTCTGGGCCAATTGTCAGGGTCACAGAAAACTCCCAGGGCACTTGGCAATCTCCTGTTAGAGATCTCATCTGGGAAGACATGGGAACCACTGGCCAAAGCTGCAAAAAAATTTGAGCCCGTTTCAAGGTTCGAAGGGGAAGCAAAACAAAAAAAAGCCCCTGTGCTAATTCCCAATGTTTCTGCTGACTCAGCATCCAGACAACTGGAAATTTCTCCTTGACTTGGAGCAATGTGTCCAAGCATAAAGCCTGGACCTGGCCACACTCTTGTGTTTAAAAAAGTTTGTAACCAGACCTCCACTCTCCAGTTGGCCCCAAGCCAGTACTCACAAAATGGAATGAAACCTCTCTTTGATTATTTAATACAGCCCAGAAACTAGAGCAGAGCTGATCATAGTCATGGATTTGGATGGGCATATTAGGGGACAAAGAGTACACTCCACACTGGGCAATAATGCCAAGGGGCAGCAAATAACATTGCGGGGTCATAATTACCCACGTTCAGGGAAAACCCAAAGCTCTGTTTCAGCCAGGGACTCATCTTTCTGTTCCTCACAAATCAATCAGGGTCTCCAAGCAAGATGCAAGTCTCCCCAAATTCTGGTGTGAATGCTGTGGATTCAGCAGAACTGTGCTCAGACTTTGAGCTCCAGGAGATTTCCATGTCAGTAGTTCTGCTAATTCAGTCCTTTTTCTACACTTCCCTCACAGCCCTCTCCCATAAGTACTTCATCTGCTGGAATTGGCCACGTAATCAATTTACCATCCCCAGGCTTGGCTGACTTTGATAAAGAGGATTTAGGGGGTTAATTTGAGCCCTCATATTTCTGAGGGGACTCTATACTTAGGAAACTTTCTGCAGTGTGCTTCAGCATGGATTAGTTGTTCTACTTCCCATAAAACCTTATGTCTGCCAGCTTGCCTAGGATTAGAAGTAAAATGGAGTGTGTCGATCCCATTGCCACAAATAGAGCTTCTGCACTAGGGCTGCTTTGCTTGGGATATGAGCCAAAGTTATAAATATTGAGGGCCTGATTTTTCAGTCCATCACAGTTGCAGTATATATATATATGTGTGTGTGTGTGTGTACATATATATACATACATAGATACGTGCTTATGTGTGTGACACTTCACACCCATGGCCACTCTGAATGCACACAAGCAAACTTTTCATGCTGTCCTTGAAAACTTCATATGACAGGGCAGAGTCATGCCACTGTTAGTGATGTTTTGGAACACAAATTAAATTAGAATTTTTGTCCTCAGCGAGATAGATTTGATGTTTTTAACTCTCAAAGGACACCTGTCTCTGTGGTGGCTTTGTGTGACATTCAAAAGGAAAGATCACCCGGAGACCTGCACCAAAAGGGAGGCTCTTCTATTTTATAGTTTCAAATTATACTTCTAACATGGCATAACTGTGCTGTCTGCTTTCCCTGAGGGGCTGCTGCTCCTTGGGAATACAGAAGGAAAACGACAGAGTCAGGCCAGTCAGTTTGTTATGTGAAGCCTGTTGCCTCTTCCTCTGGCTTGTTTGTAGACCCTGATTAAATCTTGAAAGAGGCACAGCTGTTCCTGGTACTAACAGCCAACCTCCTCTTTAAATGAGCAACATTAATTCTCCATGTTGGTTATGTTGCCACTCGTGAAAGATGGTGAATGGGCTGTTTGCCAACAAAGGTCCACAGGCAACGAAGGCTTCTGGTGCAGACACTCAGCAGCATATCTTGAAGAAGTGAAGGAAAAGAGCCATCAGGGCCTTGAGGTGCTGCTGGTCATGGGCTGACTATGATCTGGCTACCTGGGCTGGAAAATGGTCCTGAGGGACTCAGTGTGAAAGGCAGGAAAGGGAGGACCAGCAGAGAGAAGTTCAAAACCTCTATTTCTGACAGTCTCCAAGTCTGGTGGCTACTTCTAATGGTTGCAGGAGCTGCACAGACACATGGGTGCTGCCTAGAAGCAGAATTACATCTCCATCTCTCTGAATTCCCACTGTCCTGAACTAGATCATGGTGAAAAAGCATCTTCACCCTCCTGCTTTTGCAGGCTTGAAAGAAAGGAAATGCAGACAACACATGTGAAAGAGCATCCAAAGAGGAAACCTCAAGAGCTGCTCTAGTCACAGGCAGAGGCAGAAAAATCCTCTCCTTGTGCAGCTGAATCTCACCTTCTCTTGAAGACTACAGTAGCTCAAAAGCCCTGCTACTGCAGAATCACAGGCATAGGTGGAAGGCCACTAAGATAATTTTTTCCTTTATAAATCCATGGTAGTAACATCTAAAAATCCCACCCCAGTCTCCAAAGGTCTCTATGAGGGTATCCTGTAGATAGGTCAAAGGAAAAACAGCTATGACACTAAAAGTTTTTGAATTTGAGAGAATATCCCATGCATCTGTATTAAATCTGCCCACTTCTTGCTGTGTGGGTCATCCTTATGCCAAGTCTTCCTTGTAATTCAGGAGCAAAAAATATACTCCAGGCTTGGTGCCATGCAGTGAAAACACATGTCTTGTCTGTACATAATTGTACAGAAACTGGAGCCTTTTATTTTTCATGAGAACAGGCCCATGACAATCAAATCCTGTCTTTCTGAGACACTTATCTGGCATCTTGTCACATAGTTTCTGTGGATTTCATCTGTCTGATTTAACTATCCCCGAACTCCTGCAAGGCTGGGAGGTACTGCTGGCTTTTTGCACTCATGAATTCTTCCCTATATATATATATATTTATTAATTTCATTCAAAAATACTTATTAATTTCAACTAACATCACTCACTGAATTTCTTAGGTTAAGAACTAAATCTGTCTGACATCTCAAAAATTATTCATGTTTTTGTTTTGAAACATTACATAGATGTATCTATATTTAACTTTTTAAAATAGAGAGAATACTTTGCTCCCCACTTTTTTGAGCCATGAAAATGAAACAAAAGGCTTTTTTTGGACTAATTGGAGCATTTATATTTACCTCCCAATAAAACAAACAGCTTTTTGTTGTTGATATTTTACTGGAAATGTTTCAGATGAACCCCAGTCTACATATTTTTACTGTATCTTGGCTTTTAAATCAAAACATTTTTTCATCCTGTTATCACCTATTATATCAACTAAGCTTATGGCATAGGTGATTTAAATTCCTTGCTGAAGGTCACACAGGGCACTGGTGACAGAGAGCTGCATGGAGCTCCCCCATCCTGGGATACTGCAGGAAAGTGCATGAACCGGGACTTACCTTCGTTTCAAAGCTTTCTCCAAAGATCTTTTCACTCTGCAAAGCAAGTGAAATTCATTTCAGAACTCGCCCAGTGAAACTGGACTGTCAGAACTGGTGCCAAGGATTTTTCACATTTTGAGATATTCTTTTTTTTCTTTTTTCTTTTCTGGGAAATTATCTTTCACACATGCTTTCCCTCTCTCTCCCCTCCCCCACATATTTTCTGTTTCTGCTTTTTTTCGGTGTATATCTGGAAGATTTCTCATTTGAAAAGCATATTTTCTCTTCTGTTAGGAATGGGTAGTGGTCTGGCAAGCTTGGCCTTGCCATCTGCCCTGTCAGTGAAAACTCCTGTGCTCCCAACTTAAACCACAGAGATGACCTTCTGCCATCCTCTCCTTCCTTTAGTGTGAGATTTGAGGGCTGTTACTGCACATAAAGCAGGCAGACTTGGCTGCAGGTCTGTCAGGACTGGATTCATGGTGGGGAAACCCATAGAAGTCAGGAACCCAAGGGCTCTCCATGAGCCTGAATACCTTGCTGTGACTGGACCCAGTGCAGCTGCTGATGGCAGGAGACCCTGCCTCCACATTGTAGCTGCTCTGCTCAGTGTCCTGAGCAACCAACTCCTCTGCTGAATTTTCCCACCCTGTGGAAGGAAATTAAATTCTTTGTCAGGACCGGGAAATCCCCAGAATGGCCTTAAACCATGTTCTTCAGAACGCCGTTGACACTGCAGCGCGCTCTGTTCATGCCCGTGCGTGCAGACGCACAGAGCACTTTGCTGCTCAGTCCTCCCAGGGGGGAGCCATGAGAGCTTATTTTACAGTAATTCTCATACTGGTGGTTAAAAAATGGCTCTCACAGACCCTCTCAGGCTTCAGAGCCTCCTTCTGGGCTAATGCCAGCACCCTCCAAAAGCAGCAAGAGATACTAATTTCCTTGGTGAAAAACCTTCCCTCTGTGTCATCTTCCGCCCAGTTTACTCACTGCAGCTCCCAGCTGGACATACAAAGTCAGCTAGGAGGACCAGGAAGATAACTCACCTCCTCTCCCAGGTATTTAAGGGAAGATTTGCATGCTTTGGCCTGAAAGCGATGATTCCCAAGTGGTATGCCCTCTTGGCATAATGGGCCACCTCCACAGGTACTCCAGGGGTCTGGATGATAGAGAGATTTGGGAAAATTCACAGATGACCCTGGTTCCTCAGAAGTGTGGAGCTGGGTTGCAAGGTGACCTGATGCTGATCTCCTCAGGTGGGCTCCCTGGCTTTGCTTCCAGCTCTCAGGAAGGGCTGAAGGCTGCTCTGCTCCTCTGTCAACCACTGCATACAGCCATGACATGGCTCTTGCTTGCAAGCCCTGCTGCTCCCTCCCCATTCCTCTGCTAGTGGGACACTACGGAGGCTGTGTCATTGGACTGCACTGGCAGGACACAGCAGGGGATTGCACCACATCTGTGGCCATAGCCCCTCCTCAGTTTCCTGGGAAGGTGCAAGCACAAGAGGTGGGTGCTGACTGCAGTCAGTGCTGTTTGCCTGCTCAGTCTGGGAGTTGGTGTGAGGGAGGTGTCTGAGGGGCTCTAAATCACCTTGTTGGGCTGACAAACAGGTGGGATCCATGTGGCCCTTCAAGCCATATAACAGTGCTTTGAAGTTTTCTGCAGAGATTCAGGAACCAGGACGCTGTGCACCACTGGTTTTGACTACCAAGAGTATTTCAGATGCTCTGACAGGTTCAATAAGAAGTTCAGGCTTCACAAAATACCATTGCCCCTAAATTCTGGCCTTCTCTAATTTGGTACAGGCTTTCCCTGTACCAGTCATTTTGCAGAACTCTACTGGTTTTTTTCTGGTTGTGTGCCCTGAAAAAAGGATTTGGGGAGGCATTTCTGAGTGGGGTTGATCTGAGGAGAGGCAGTGGAGCGGGTAGAGGGTGGGTGCTTTAACAGATACATGGGATGAAGCTTCCCCCGATGAAAGGCAGGCTGGGAAGCAATGCTGTATGCATCCTCAAGGCGAATGAAAGCGCTTTCCCAGCTGTGCTCACCTGGATGTTGCCTAAAGATCTAGTTGAGGCAAGAGCCAAAGTTTAATGAGAAGAGCACGCGGGCTGCCAGCTGGGTCAGGAACTGTTCCCATGGTCACACAGAGTTTACAGGACAAAGCAAGAGACACACACTTGCTGCAAATGTCTGAGAACAGGAAATGAGTTGAACTGGGAAGGAGAGGGGGGAGACAGAAATGGCAGGAAAGAGGCTTGGCTTCAGGTTGAGGTACCACAACCTCCAAGAGAAAGGTGGTGAACTGAGGCTTGTGTTGGTCCGAACAGGTAGGACCATGTTTCCCTCTCCAGACTTGAGTTGGGAGAAAAGACGTGATGGTGCCTATGAGGCTGATATTGGGGGTATTTAGGCTTCAAACTTTCTGTAGGGGCAGGTGGAAGCTTTTGGTACCCTGCCCAAGCCTGAAGGAGGCTCTTCCATAACACACCAAGTGCTGGGACGAAATGCTGCTGTTCCTGCGATGGGGATCCAGGAGCTCAGAGTAGAGGGCAGTGTGTTGCTTTGTCCAAAGGCATGCAGGAAGTAGACCTTCAATGAGAATTTCCCATTTTTCTGAATGCCCCCCAACCCCTACCAAAAAGGCACATTTTAACAGGAAGGTTGTGCTGTCCAGCCCTGAGCCTGCTCCTTCCTGATTCATGTCACCGAAGATGCTTGTACTGATCCTTCTTGGTTTTTTCACTTCCCTCTGGAGTCCTGCCTTCCATGGGGATTTCTCCTGTGTCCACAGCAAAGTTTCAAGGACTCACTTGCCCTCTGGTCCAAAGGTTTGGATACCTGCCTGCAGTACCGAGAGGCGCTGGCCGGGATTTCCCCAGCAGCCCACAGCCGTCAGGTGCCCAGCCTGCCCACAAGGGAGGAGTGCCCCAATTCCTCAGGCTCCCTTCAAACCCTCCATGAAGAAGCCAAAGGCTGCCCAGACCAGGTGTTCTGCTGGTTCCAGAACCACCAAATCCAACTCCCTGTCGCCTGAGGGAATGCAGAAGCTGTTGCTGCTGCTGGCAGCCAGCTGAAAACTGCTGATGTCCCCAGCCTGTCTGCAGATGTGCCTTCCTCTCTCTCCCGGACTTTTCCAGACTGGTTGAGTTTGTTGGGTTTTGGTGTGGTTTATACAGATTATTTGGGAAAGTTTCTCACACCAACTTACCCCTCCAGTTCCCATACACAAAAAAAAGAAAAAAAAGAAAAAAAAATCCTGGCATGACGCTTGCCAGAAAATTTTAGCTAAAGTAAAAGCCAGTAGCTGGTGCTTTTTTTTTTAAGTGGTTGTTTTAATTTCAAAAAGATAAATAAATTCAAAGGCACCAGTCCAGGCACTGGTTTTAATTTCTGGGAGGAGAAAAAAGCATCTGAAATCACTACCAGCGTTTTTTCTTTCCTGAGACTTGTAACTTAAAGTGACCAAAAATGATTGCATTTTTTGACAATGAGCAGCACAATATCCTCCAGGTGTTCAGAACAAGAACCTTTGTGGACCATCCTCAACTAAGATCCCTGCTTGCAGCTGGGATTTTGGTGCTAAGAAATATCTAACGAGTAGATTACACCTTCTCCACACTGCCAGCCACTGCCACCTTGTTATTTTAATATGAGCTTTACACTGAAAGTAGGTAGAAATTAGTTCTGGACAAAGAGACAGAAATCCTCTCTAGAGTCAATATCTGAGCTTTGAAGGAGAAGAGACTCGTAAAGAAACTCTTTGGGTCCATCTCTAATATTAAATAGCAGAAACTGCTGACACATATGGAAGACTTTACACCCCAAAGTTTTGGCCCAGAATGTTTTTCTTTTTCTGTTTAATTGTAATTTTTCTGTTTTACCATTTTAAAGTTGTTTGCAGCTGATACATCTCTGCCAGTAAGTGAGTGCAGACTGAGTCACTGTTTTATATAGATCTGTCCATAAAGTCATGGAACTGACTTCTGAAGTTTCTTGCCAAAGAGAAGGAAAGTTCAGGGAAGGGTAGAAGGAGTTGACAAAGGAAAGAGCAGAAGATTCTACAATCTTCCTGACCCCTTTGCTGAAACTTCATGCTGACAACCTGATTTTTAGAAGATTGACTGGATGGTTGGTTGTACAGAGGTGCTGTGAGGACTGTTCCTGACGGGGCTGTAACAAAGGGAGGTTTACAATGGCCACAGTGAGTGAAGTATCAGAATGAAAGCTTCAGTCAGTTTCGCCAGTCTGGGATAGAGAGGATTGGATTCTGTAGGTGTACAGCCAAGTGTGTGTCCTTTGCCTGCTTATTGGACTCCAGCTGCAGACGCAGCCGCTGAAGAAGCTGCGCCATGTCTAATGACGAGCAAGTATCTAGCTGCTCTTTAAATCAGGGCTCTCAGAAACGGAGGGATTTCCTAGAATTTCATAGCAAGAAATGAAGCAGATGTATTTCTGGGCTTTGTAGCTCTGGCCACCTGCAACTCTCGGGCTTGTTGGCTCACAGAGGAGGGCAGGCCGCTAAGGAACACAGAGTTTCATTCGAGTTTGGCCCCAAAGTGGGATGTATCCAGCTCCCACAGTAAAATTTAGGTCCATTTCAGAGGAAGGCTTGTTCAGTTGCAGTACAGCATATGTTTGGCTGGCCGGGCTGAAGTCCATGGAGGTTAAAAGCAAGGCAGAAATGCCAGTAATTCTGACTTTACCAGAGATGCACTCTGGCCCCAAAAGTCTAAATCTGCACCTGTCCAGACCATTTTGATAAGGACACATCTTTCCAGGAGTTGCAATACCTTCCAGAAGTATTTTTTCCTGAGCTTTGCAAGGTGTGTTCATGTCATTAAGAGGAATTTTAGTAAGCTGGTAGTGCATGTGGGCAGGACTCCCTCTTTCCTCTCTTTTCTGAATTATTCTGTAAGTTTGGGTGGGGGTGTTGTAGTAGGATTCAATTAACTCAGAACATGATCTCATCTGCTCTGGTCACACAGCTTCCAATTTGTTGAAGACTGAAGCACTCTTTCAAATTTAACACATTTAAGAAAAAGAGCAATAGAGCTGCTGGGGAAATCCCCTGCAGACTGGGTCTCTGCTGAGACTCTAATGTAGGTAAAAGGGCTGCAGGTACAATTTAGTGAGCTGCAGAGTTTTCTTTTCTGAGCTGCCTGGCTGCTGCAAGGAGGCAGAGAGTGTTCCCTGCTGTCCAGCAATGCTGATCCAGGGCTCCAAAGGCCGTACACCCTGTCATCTGCCCACCACTGGAAGGGTCTGGTCCCAGCTGGAAGGTGGCCCTCACCAACTGCCTTAGGTGGGTATCAGTGTGTGATGTGTGCTCTGAGGACTGGGAAAGATGTGGGTTTCCATGCTGCTGGCCCTTGATGGTCTCCAGGAGGATGCAGGTGGGTATGCACCCAGCTGAGCTGCCCTGAAAGCCACAACCCTCAGTGACAGACCTGACACGTGCCATGGGCCTTTTCCTGTCCTCCCGTGTCCCCCACTGCTGCTTGTTTGCAAAGTCCTTCACAAGACAGAGGATGTGGAAACAGGTCCAAAACTAAACCCATCTCCCTGTCCTGAAAAGAGAGGGAAGCTTTGCTTGTGTGTTACCAAAGTAACCAAGAAAGCAACCTCCTGACACTGCCGTATGAGTTCTCAGCTGGTTTTATAGCCCTTTGGCAAGGTCCTTCCAACTGAATGATATTACCAGAGCCTGTGAGCAGGAGCCACTCTAATGAGGAAAACTCCTGCTTTCTGCAACTGCTAATGTAATAAGTGGCAATTTTATGGCTAAATCAGAAGACAAAAAACAAGGAGAGAGAGGGAGAAGAAGAAAACCTCTCTATTTTAAAATGCAGCCAAAACCTGCAGGAATCTACTGCTGCCAATTATTTTAACAGCTCCAACCTGTTTCCCCAGCAGAAGTAAAAAAATAAAAATACCCCCTCCAGCCCCTCCTTCCCTGTCCTTTGGGAAGAGAGGGGTTTGGATTAGCTCTTCAGAATGAAAACAAACACATCGAGGCTTTTATAGAGCCAAGCTGTTCCTGCGTCTTGAGAGCAGAGCGAGAAAAGATCTAACAGGTGCTGCATGATTTTATATGGCAGCATCACGAGAGGTGCTGGTTCTCACTCATGAAAGGAGGCTTTCTTTGCCCTTCGGCTGGTGCCCTCCTCTATCCCCAGAGCCAGTGGCTTTGGTTTAACAGCCTATGGCAGTTATTTAAGCTCCAACCAATGCCAGAAATCTAAGCTTGTGTCTGTCATGTTCCTTCCCCCCTGCCAAATGTCGGCCTTGGGGTGAGGGACTCCCTTGGTGGCTGGTGGGACGCCTGCTCCACCCCATGCCTCACCGTGGGTGCTCCTTGGGGAATGTTGGTACACCAGGGTCAGGGCTAGAAAATTGACTTTCCCTAAAACCCAATCCTTGTCAACCCCCCAGGCTCAGGTCCTGCAGTCCAGCCCTTCTTCAAGTCCTGGGAGCAAGCTGCTTTCCATCTTATTACACAGAGAGAACCATGCATCCTACAGTAGCAAACAGTTCTTAAACTCCCATGAACCCTGAGAAACCTTGCGACAAGAGTCTTTCTCCACAGGAGGTGGGGAAGATCCTGGATAGACAGGGACCAACCAACAGCAAAGCGGAAAAGTTTTGCAAATCCAATGACATATAAATGTAAGAACTGACGACACTTCCAGAGAGTCCCCAAGTGAACCCTGCAGGCCTTGGCCCTGCCTTGTGATTTGCTAAGCAAGAAGCTACAGCAGCCTCCGTGTCCTTTGGAGGGGAGATGTAGCGTGTGATCACATCCCCGTGACAGACAGCTACCAGGCAGAGGTGACGCAATGGGGATGGAGGAGTTCGGATCATGACTATTTTAGAGGGTCTGCTGGGATAAACACTTGAACTGAGCCGCAGTTGGGACTGACCTTTTATTGTCTTGCTGCTCTTGCCATAAAAATAACCTCCAAATTAGCCCCAGCTGTTAGCAGGTTTCATCATTAAAATTTTGTTTGGTATTTGAGAGGAAGGAAATCAGCCACTTAAAGAGCAATATTGCATTTTTTTTCTCTCTTCTCCCTCTCCTTCGACTCCCACCCCCACATACACTGTGATGTCTAGACCTGAGTCTCTCCATTGGAGCCGGTGAACTACTCTCAGATAAGAGAGCAGACACCATTCCACAAACTTTTTAATTTCTTTTAGGAAGCATTCCCTTCCCCCTCGACACGCATTTGCATGCAGACAAGAAGAGGAACAAATGTACTGAGGAAAAGTTCGAGCTATAAACAAACCTTCAAAGTTTTAGCTGCATTTTTACTCGTCTGGAAATGTGGCAATACCACGCAAGGCGGGCTGTTGTTGTACACTCAGATCCACTAAGCAGACTAATGGAGAGCAGATCATCATCTGCATCATATGCAAGCCACTCTGCTATGCACCCAGATGGATATGGAAAGCCTTTAGCACCTGGCTTTCCAGCAGCCCCAGTCCCCACTTCGGTCACACCATACTTGGGAGGATAGAAAAGCTGTCAGCAAACACAAGAACGTGCCTCTCTGATTAGGCTGGAAATCTGCAATGTTCAGCTTTTCCCTTGTGCCTTTTGACACCGGGAAAAGAAGATGGAGAGGCATGGACTATCTGCTACTGCCAAAAAACCAGGGCATTTTGGGGACCGTCTCAAGGATTTCAAGAGGCAACAGGAGGTGCTACAGGCTGACAGGGACACCCAAGCCTCGGAGCAACTCAGCTGGAAATTACATGCCACTGCCCCGAGGAGTCTCACCCCTTCTGTCAAAGGGAAGCTGTGTTGGATAGTTGCTCCTGTAATCTGTCTTGGCATGTAAGAAATAAGCTGTTTTACTTGCTATGCCTCGCAGTCCAATAAATTTCTGGACAGGAAAGTTTTAAAAGTGAGTAGGAAAGGAGCAAGCTGAACCCATGTTTTCCACAAGGCAGATTAGTACTCTGCAATCCAGGAGAAAGGTGGGGAATTCAGTGTAGGGCAGGAGCTGTTGAGGGCATTCACTGTCCCTTGACAGTGTTTAAAACTTCCCAGCTTCATTCCACATTGCAGTGAAACCTTGTTTCTGAAACCTCAGCACTTCTTTGTGAAATGACATTCTTGGTCTGCAGCCAGCCCAAAAAGACAGTCTCTGAGGTTATCAGTTCAGCTTCAGCCCAGGAATAATCAGAGAGAGGAAAATAAAACAAAACATATTACTGCTTGACAGCTGTATTTGACTCTGTGTAAAACTGGTTGGTGGGCTAAGGCCAACTGGAGCAAAGTGTTTTTCTGGTTGTTTTTTCAAAATTCCCAACTGATAGTAGTTGGCAGAATTCAAAGCCTGAGAAGAGCTCAAAAGAACCCATGTCACCCCAGAAAAATTGATTTGAAATACACATCTATCGCCAGGTACAGGCCCCATGCCACCCCCAATACACCCCATTGGTATGGAATGGAAATATCTGGCTGTTAATGCAGTAGGCAAAGAAAGAATTTTTTACGGGACTATGAAAGGCATTTGGGTCACTGAAGTTTGGTTCCCTGCTATTCCTAGTCACTACTGCATATCATCACTTTCACAGCTGGATCTTAGTTGCAGCAGCTATAGGTTCTCAAATATCACAGCAATGCTCCCATGGGAGTACCAAGACAACAAAACCCTGAGGAAGGCCATGTTCTTTTGGGGTGTTTTCCTAACCCTACATACAGCTATTTGGAGGGAGTTAAGAGTTTTTCCTAACTTTCCAGTTTCAACTTGACTAGCTCCTAGTCCTACTTTGAATCAAGGTTCTTTGAACGGTAAAAGAGAAGACATATTTTGCTTTTCATCCTCACTTTTCTCTGAGTTTCATGCAAGATCAGCCAACTCTACCAGGACATGCTTTCAGCAGTATGATCCATTGCGTAAGTGTAAAGGGACAGCTTAAATTCAGGTCACAGATAAGGCAGCATTTCCTCCTTATATCCTCTCAGCAATCACTTGTTTAGGAACCTTTTAAGCTGGAGGCTGGATTTAGGCTGTTATTTACTTACCAATGAAAGAATTGTTCTCCTGAAAAATATCTGGGTTTTAATCCACTTATGCCTTTGATTTCTAAAGTAAACTGTGGCTATGGGTCCTACAACATTCATTTTAAATATCTGTTTCCAGATATTCCAGAAATCCAGAAGTTTTTTGAAAACCCAGCTAAAAATAAGTTTATTTGGTGGTGCCCAGTGCTTATAAACAATCATGTATTTGCACCTCCAGTGGTCTAACTCATCCCCTAATCAGCAAGAACTTAGATGAACCCAAGCTATGGACAGGGATCCAGAAAGAGAATTAATGCTCAGTTCTAGGATCCAGGACTTAGCAATTTTTTGCATCCCATAAAGAGCAGAAGCAGCTACAAAACTGAGTTTCAGATGTGAACTTGCAAACCTTCTGAGACCTATGCCAACAGGATTTGAGTAGATCTCAAAGTCCACTTTAGGTTTTCAGTGCTGCTTTTCTCACATTCTGTTCCTACCTGCTTCTGTAACTCTTGCACTTGAGCACAGTATAATAATGAAGATAATAGTAAGAAGAAAATGGTTTATAAACCCATAAAACCATATGGGTTTATAAACCCATCTACATTCATATTTTTCCCCAAAAAAGAAAAAAAAAATAGAACTCACTCACCTGCTGAACTCCAAAGCACATTTTTGTGAAATGAGTCAGGAATCTCCAAGTCTTAGGTGGCTGCTATACCTACAGGAAGATCTGGGAGAACTGAGAAAAGTAGTATTTGGTTGTTTTAAATTCACCATGAGAACTATTTTTCTTTTAGACTCTCCTTTTCCTTCTTCTGTTGATGTTCCCTGATCCTGATATATAGTCTATGCCACTGAGCCTGATGAAAATAGGTCAATAGGTTGCAACTCTGGAAAACATCTATGCTCCAAACTGTCATCTTTTGCATTTTTCACTGGTTTTTTTAACCTTTTCTGGCACCTGGGTGGGATGTGAGAGAGCCATGGAGAAGACAGCAGCCCCATCCAACAGTTCACGTCAGACAGCTTGAAGTGACAAGCTGACATTGAAAATCCGCATATGGAAGACCTTAATGTGTGGAGATTTATGGAGTTGCTTCTGAAACAAAGTAAGAAACATGTCCCTCTCACCCCCCTCCTCTTTCCAACATTTTCCTTCTCACATGGTCTGAAGGACTGATCCAGCCAGGACACAAGAGCTTGAGAGACTTGGCCCCTGCAGCACTCAGCACTTGCCAAGATGTCTTCACTGGCTCTCCCTAAATCTGGGAATGATCCATTTCATGGGGCAACTTTGAGACATTTTTCGCTTCCATGGGAAGTGCTTCACTTGCTTTTCTCCTACCTGTGCCTCCAATGAAAAACAAATCAATAAATGAGGTGTAATTAATGAAAGACAAAGAAGTATAAGACAGATGTAGAAAATTGTAGGAATTGAAGGCTTTCAACAAAAATCATGTGGGACTAACTTTCCTGAGTTTCTAAGCCATGTATTAAAACACTCAAACATGCAGGAGCCTCAGTGCATGCACAGCTTGCACCAGAACAATGGAGACTGGGCAGCATCAGTGATGGTGACACTGGGGAGACGTGGCCAGAAATCCACAGGGATGCATCATTCCTTGGAGGAGCGAGGCCATGGAGCCAGGGAGATAAGGTGGTGTGGGCCAGGATGAGCAGCACATTGCCTTTATTGGCTGGAGGATCCTATTACCCAACAGGACCTGCACAGGCCACACCCTGGGAATGTTTTCCACACAGGAGCTGCTCAGATATGTGTGTCCTGGTAAGAAAAAGTTTCCTCTCCTTTTTTCTTCCCCAACATACACATTCTGCAGAGTCTTGAGTAGACGGAATTTAACTTCCGTCTTCCATTTAGGTACCAGGAGTCATCCTCTTCAATTTCTCCAGTAGCTTCTTTCCTTTAAAAAAACCAAATACATATCAAGAGGGCAAAGCATTTGGTTTCTATCTTTTCAGGTCTTCAGTTGCAAGAAAAAGGCACCTCAGCCTCCAACTTTCTGCTTTTCTTTTTCTTTTTTTTTTTTTCAGAGCACTGGTATGTAATACTTTTGCTTTGGCACAGAGCACCTCTAATTTCTTAAGGACTCTGATGCCGAAGGAGACAAGCAGGCATTTCAGTCGTAGTATTTTGCATTTCTGCTCTCATATTCTGCTCCTATATTTTGCAGTTCCTTTTGGGAGTGGGATTATTGACTTTTTATTCATTCAAAATCAAACTTATTCAGGTTGAAATTGTCTCCTATATTTACAAAAAGAAAGAAAGCATTTACATCCTGCTATTAAAGAGAAATACTGCTCACATATGCATGTCAGAATGCTTTATAATCTGAGCATTTAGTATTTTTTCCTGAAATATGATGTTTTTGTCTTAGCCAACAACATCCCTGCCTCAGAGTTTTCCTCCTTCAGAAGCCTCGGGTACTTTCAGCCTTGTCTGTTTTTACCCTTGCAGTCTGAACTGAACCCTTTCCATGGATTACCCATGGTGATTTAGGTTAAATTTCAGCTGATTTACACCCCAGGATGTGCCACTGAATAATCCTGAGCTCTTTTAAAGTGCAGTCATCACCTCCATGCAGTGAGAGTGGGATTTGAAGCTTGCAGGCCCTTTGCAGAAGTTTTTAGTTTGCAACAAAGAAATCTGGAACAACTACAGGAAAACAAACTATTGCTGAAGCACAATCCTACCTGTCAGGTTTAACTGTGCAGTAAGTCCATAAACTTCTACTTCTTCTATGTGTTTATCTTCTTTCTCCATCCCCCCACTAGGTTTGTGCTAGTCAGAATTAACCCCACCGGTCTTCAGGGGATGAATGAATTTCCAGCACACTCATTCAGCACTCCACACTTTCCACTCTAAAAGACCTTGAGACTTAGTGACAGAACAGTCAACAACACTATTAAAATGTATAAAATATCTGTAAAATGTCTCCCTCCTAGAAGTTAACCACGTGAGTTCTTCTCATCTTACTCTAGCTGAGGCCACATTGTGATACCACATTAACCTGGGAAAGTCAGTGTCTTCATGTACTTGAAACTGAATTTCTGACCCGTTTGGGCTCAGGTATACTCTGAGATATATTTATCTATGTTGACATCCTGGGTTGGAGCTAATAGTCAGCACAACTGGGAAATGTGTTTGCTCCTTAGCTTCAGGATTTTGATGGTCACAGTGAGTGAAGTTGTCAGAACTTTCTGACATTTAATGCATTTTCTTGCACATTAACGCCTTTGGGTGGGAAAATTAGAGGCAGCTGCCGATGCCTGCTGTTGGAAGCAAGATTCCTTCCTGGATGTGTGTTTGATTTTTCATTGATCCTGATGCTGTGAGCTCAGAGTGTGCAGTGGTGGCAGGTGAGGTCAAAGGAGGCTGTGGACACTGAGTGAGCAGTGGGATATTGGATGGGTCTGCCATGTGGGACTGCAGCCTCCTCTTTTCTTCCCCATCCCACCAAGGCAGTGATACTTTCCTAGTGTCAGTTTTCCAATGGCTCCAGTTGCTGCAAGCACAAGGACAGAGGAGAGCTAATTCTGGGTGCTGAGGAATGAAAAGATACATAAGCACTGGACAACGGAGCCTCTTTCAAGAGGAGACCTATAGGTGACAGGGAAACTTGAGTGTGGCAAGAGATACTGGAATACACTGGTGTATCTCCTTTGATTTCTTTATATAACTTACACCAAGACAGGATCACGGCACAGACTTGGGGGAGAGGGAAGGAACAAGCAGGCGTGACTGAGTCCATATTTGTGGCTGAGAGGCAGAAGTGGAACCCCAGTCTCTTGATCATGACAGCCCCCCTCTGCCTTCCCTTGAATTACTGCCTTGATTAGCATGATGCCTTGCCCCCGGCAACCATGTGGCATTGAGTCTATGGAGGAAAATATATGAGTGTTGAGAATAATTGGTTCTTTGATATTAAATTGCACAAAGGTCAAAGTGTACTGGGGAGAGCAGGACAGCTGAAAAGTCACATTCCCTGCAGGCTCTGTGGCACTGACCTCTTATGCCTGCAAAAACTGGAAATCACAGATAATCTGCTGCGATGCCATGGCTTCTTGTGCTGGGCGACTGCGAGTTCTCGGTGCAAACACTGTGGTTTCTCAGCTGACAACACTGGAGCTCTTTGTAGCACCAGGTCAGGTTGTGTACAGGGGTAGTTAGATAAGGTTTTCATGTTATGTGATCTGTCTTGTTGCATTATTCTAACAAATTAGACACTAAAAAGCCACTCTACTGTCTGTCTATCTATCTGTCTGCACCACCATGAGGACATTTCTCTCCTCCCCTGAACTCCAGCAGCTCTGATTTACTTGGTATCCATGAAGGATCTCTCTGTTTATGTCTGTGGGCTCTGTGGAAACCTTGTGGTGTGGTGCCCCTTGTTCATGTCCCCATCAGCCATGACAGAATTTCTTTAAAAGCTGAAGACCTTTTCAAACTGCTGGCCCCAATCATCTCACCATGGAGCTTCATCAAAAGTGAGAGGATTTGCATCTGTAATTTCTCTCTTTCTTTAGTACCTTCCATCCCCAGAAAGACTCAAGTTTTCAAGGTAGGGCCTCTTTTCTGGAGGGTCCTCCAGGAGAAGTCACAGAAACAAAACAGTGAGATTTCAGATTCTTGCCCAGAAGACCCTGACTTAACATGAAAAGTGGGCAGCAGAGGTGAGCAGAATCCATCCAGAAGGAGGTGGTACAACATATAGTACCGGACATAACGCAGCCAGTAGTTAATAACAAGTACCTGAGGTCCTTTCTGTTCAGAGGACCTTTCGGCAAACGCCTTTCTGCAGGCTGTAGGTAAATTCTGCTTTACTTTGACACATCTCAGGAAGCTCCTTGTTACGCGCTGCTCGCTG